>JABASD010000212.1:0-101282 GCA_019776165.1 Pogonognathellus flavescens
TTATTAAGTAGCGTAAGCTACTTCATAAGGATGGTGTGGACGTCTGTCTGTCCGTCTGTCCGTCTGTCCGTGACCTCAATAATTCATAAATAGATGAACACAATTGGTTCAAATTATATATGTATATGATCTACGGGTCACAATGAAGGTCAAGTTCAAAAATGGGGTCAATAGGTTAACTCCTTCATCATATTTGACCTTTTAGAATAATTACTGTGTATAATTACAGTGTTAACACAGCCTCAATAATACACTGCACTTTCAGGTGAAATTTAAATACTGTCAAGTGAATTCTTTTTATGCTTGGAAGTTAAAACCGCCAAATTTGAAATTTGAAGACGACCGCTAAAGTTTAAATATTTTGAGAAATGTGAATAATGGAGTCAATCAATGACATTCCATGTGTAGTAGCGAAATCCACTTTACAGGAACGTTGTGTCTGTCTATGTTTATATAATGTAATTCGATATCTCCATGTCGAATCAACTTAATTCGTTCAAAAATAGTCAAAAAAATTAACACGACAATAAATTTACACCACAATTGGCAAATCAACAGTTAACAATTGTTATTTAGCATACGTAATTGTTTTTCTTACGCTACTTTATTATAGCCGTTTTGCAATGGTTTATTTACTTAAATAATATTATATACCTACCTACATAATAATCACAACATTACTTTTATTGCTTTTAGAAGAAGTTGGGAAAACGAAGACGATTGATTACACAATTGTGTTAGAAATACTTCGTTGCATCTCTTGTACGGGTATCATGACGAAATCTTTGAAGAGAACACCTGGAAACGGAACACGTGTGTCGATTGCGACAGAAATCGTTACATCTTGTCTTGTCTTCAGCGATCTAATCAACATCCACACGTACTTAGTTGACAATATAAAAGCGACCCAAGCCTTAGCAACAAGGCTCGATGACGAAACTCAAGATAGAAACTCTGTGGGTTTATGGATTTTTTTCTTCCTCCTCTCGGGAAGACTAAAAATGAAAGTCTCCATAGGGTAAATCTGGTGTTCTTCGGTTTGTGTTGTATTTACACGGGACACGTATAATATGCCTACTCAACCACTACTACAATGTGCCACTACTCCTTACACACACTATAAATATATACCTGGTTTGGTTTGTGTGTTGAATTGTGTATTTGAACACAACAGCCAAGCCATCAACCAGCAGCCGGAGGAAACAGAAAAGTCTTGCCTTGTTATGAACATGTGCCTTGGGAATAGTAAAGTTTCTGTTTGTGTGTTTTACTTACTAGCTTCGCCTCGTTCTCATCTGACCTGACCAACTATCAATAAGGCACGTCTCTTCTGTGTAACTTACGTACATTAAGCAACGACGTTCTCCTCATAGCAAACAGCCCAGTTGAACAGATGAAATGAAATGAGCTTATGTAACAAGACTCGACTTACTGGACCTACTACCATATACTTACTGCCACCACTACTATATTCCTAAACCAGAGAAGCACTTTTACTTACGTAAGGCAAAAAAGAATAGTCCATTGAAAAGAAGACAGACCCCCTCGTGAAAATTTTGCGTGAGTTCAACTAAAGTACTACTGCCTCTATACTATAACATTATATTATACTACACTAGTACACTTATGAAGCAACAACATAGAACTTACGTAGTACAGAACAGTCCTGGGCTATAATTGTATCGTATCGTCAACTATTCAAGTGAACCAACTCTCTCACATATCAACTCAGACTGGGACTTGCCAACTGAGTTATTTTAACGTATTTTATACCAGTGGATATGTGAAAAGTGTACTAGAAGGCATATAAGAGTTCTTGCACTGCATTTGATATGAATTGGTGGTTTCATTTAGTTTCTTTCGATGCTATGTACTTTGTATGTAATGTACTTCTCTAGTATGTTACATCGGAGGAAACCCAGAAGCAACGAGAGTGCCACTACACTAAACTACTAGTAGACCAGACCAGGTGTGCTTTTAGTTCCTCCGAATTTCAACACAAAAAGATTTTGCCCTCGCATCCAGAATATAAAAGAATGAAAAAAAGCTTCTCCTTTCTCTTTGGATGCTGCTTGTAGCTTCGTTCCGTTGAGCTAAGCTTGGATTGCCTGCATTGGATTCAGCCAATGTTACGTAATATTATGCGTTCTTGTGTAAGAATGCACTAGACAGAGGTATACAACACCATGACCATGTACATAATATCATTCCTTGTCTTCATGATATGAAAGATATGATGTGAAATCTGATCGAAAAAATCCTCTGCTCCATATATATCATGTACACCGGAAAGTGTTCAATTTTAAATAGACTTGTCAGCTAAAAAAGCACTCTATGAGAAAACGATCAACTTACTATACAAGAGATGTATTATGGGGACGCGTTACCGTTATCAATTAAGTGAACTTATTTAATTCAAGGTAAGTCTTGCCTTGTTCTGAATATGTGCCTTGGGAATAAGTGAAGTTTCTCACTTAGCTTACTTAGCTATGCTAATAATTATTTACACTTGAGACACAGCCAACAGGAAATACAAACGGAATTTTCTAGACAAATTAAGCCCTATTTTTAAAATGTTTCAGGATTATTTTTAGACATTAACATCTTTGCAGATTTTCTTGTGCCATTATTAATATTATTGCAGCAGCTTAATATGTAGATGGCCAGTTCTTCACTACCTATTGCAATATAAATAAAAGTAAAATAGCAGCGTTAAATAATTTAGCGAGTATTTTAAGTGCAAAAATATTCCGTTTATTGTAATCTTGTACAAACATAATTGTACATTTTTAGCAAGGAAAACAAAAAATTATATCTGTAATCTGTAGGTACAATCTGTACCTACTGTTACTGTGTATACTAATCTATTGCCTACTTAAATACTACTTTATGTTTTTTCTCCTGCAGTGATCTTTGCAGTTTTTTCGATAGCAATTCTTCATCTCTTGTTAAAATGAAATATAACATGCTTCTTACTGAAATGAAAGAAAAATTGTCATTATCATAAAACATGGTCATGTGAAAACGGATTGATGGCATAATTTTTTAAGTTTTAATTGAATAATGATAATGGATGTATGTACACTATAATATTTAAATGAGAGCGTGTACCATTAGTTGGATGAAATAAATTATTTCTTTTTGTGAGATGTACGATATATTTTGTAAAATCTGTTGTATAAGCCTTCGAGAGTTGCTAAATGATGGTAAGAGTAAGAGATTGCATCGACAATTAATTGAAGATAAAGTGTAGAAGAGTTAAATAATTTTAAAGTTACCACCCGCAAAGAAAATGGAAATAGTTTTTATATGAAACTGAAACCATAACACAGAAGTCTGTTAGCGTTATTCTTCGTCTTTGCTCTTGTGTCATATGACTCGTATAGTCCAGGAGCTGTTAAGACGACAGCAAAGTTGGTTTGTAGCTATTAGTTATATTGTTAGTGGTTTATGTGTCTGATGTGATGTGGGAAGTTTTTACTTTATGGAATGAGAGTTGCCTTCTTCTGATCTCTACGCTAGATCCCTAAGCTAAGAGTTGATGAGCATGATGAAATGAATAGAGAATAAATGCAAGAAAAAAATCGTGAAAGAGACGAGAGAGGAAAGATGCCTGTAGGACAACTCACGATATAAATTAGCTGGGTTATCTAACGTTGAGTTTAGTTGAAGATGAGTTAAAGCATGCATGGGTAAATAAGTAGAAAAAGCCTCACGGTTACACAACACAAAACTACAAACACAACTGTCTTTCTTTTAGCTGTGATTTAGTAGTTCCCTATCTATTTTTGTCTCGTTTAATAGTAAAACTACGCTCAGCGCGTATCAGGGCGGTGAGGAAAATGTTCATGACGATAAAAACACACATACAAAGAGTAATCCAAACACACACACACTTCACATGTAATGCATACTGCTTTAAATTGAAGGACAATTATTCCAAAACATGTAATATATCTACCCTATATTTGCTACACTTGCACTTACTTATGTACATATCTACTTACTAATATTTGTTACATGTACCTAAAGAATTAAAGAGTTTAAGTACAAAGTATTATCGCTAAAAATATAATTGAAGTCATTATTATTAAGTTTTTGAATCACAAGTATAACCTGAACATTAGTACACTTTAGCACACACTAAACTTTTTAAATCTGCTTTGACTTGACCTTTACTTTTCTTATTATGCATAGATGATGCATATACCTACAGATACTTACGTATTAATATTAATTAATCGCTAAGAAAATCTGCAAAGATGTTAATATCTGAAACTAAACCTGAAATACAATTTTTTTTAAATAAGGCTTAATTTGTCTAGCAAATTTCAGTTCTGTTTATTACTAGTATATATGACTCAATGAGGATAGGTTAGTGGTGAGAATAGTATGGTTCTCTCTAGTTTGTTGCATTCTGTCTTCCTCTGTCCTCCTGAGGATATTATTGGTAGTAAATACATCCTTAATGCAAACGAACGTCCAAATAAATTCCTCTTATTAAAACTAATTAAATTAAGTTTCAAACAAGTAAGCAAAGTAATTACATCTGGTGATGTGCAAGAAATCAGTATAGAAATTTACATATTCAGGTCTTCAGATGGTTTAAATTTATCTTTTTGAAACTTTACAATTATGAACTTACTATTAACCGAAATTGTGTGGCACGGTTCGGCTGTTGGGTTGGTTGATGTATTTTGTGAGATTTGAAGTGATGGTGGTGGTATAGGACATGACATTCAACTAAAAAGCAGCGATACACACACTTGGCATGAGCATATAGTTAGTTTTGGTGTACACAGCATAGCACACTTGGAAATATCTGTATCTGTGTCCTGTGCAAGAAGAAACTGTTGAGTCACGTAGCATTGTCCATTGTATTGTCAGGTTGAAAGCATAGAGACATTGTTACTTTAGACTTGAGCTCATACTCGTACATTTCGTCTCTTAACTTAACTCATCAGTCCGAGGGAAATGAAATGCAAACTCATCCTTTTCCTCACTCTTCTCAACTGCTTACAGATCCTACACTACGAAATAAACATCAAACTGATGTTGTGCACAACACACCATGCAAAGGTAACATTTCAGTATTTACAAGTTAAAGGTGTACTACGTAAAGTGTAATTCTCATTTCACATATAATGCTACACTAATAATAAAAGTATGGTGATGATGATGATGATGATGAGTAGGTACCTCTCTCTCTGGATGTTGTTGATGAGATGGTTTTCGCTGTGGCTGGATGCAGACGTTACATTTGTGTACAAAACTATATGCGTCTATCTCCGGGTATACTGTCATATAGAAAAGAGACAACAGTGAAAAAGCTACTTGTGTAAAAACGTACACATTTATTGCTGCAGTATGTGTAACTTGAATGAGACTTGGATGATGATACATACAAGTGTTCACTTGGCTCGTTTGCTTTTGGGATTCGATTCATCCCTAATTTTGTCTGATTCTGACAGGCATATGTTACGTAAAAGATTCCATTCAATTCAACATCGAAACACACATACGTGAAAATTGTTATGGTTTGATGTGTATTATTGTGCTGTGGTGGTATTAGTTTAGTAATATGTATGCAGGTTGAAAATCTTGTTATTTTATTTCATTTACTTTACGTACGTCGTGTGTGTGTTTGATGTGGCACTACGTGTTGTTATGTTAGAAGTAGATAGTAAGAGTTGTCCTACGTGGTAATTGCTACATGTCTTGGATCTAGTATACTCTGTCTATCATCAGTCAGCAGTTTATTTACAATTTATCTGTACATCTGCATCTCCGTCAGTTGGGATGCAACAAACAGATCAAATTCAAGGTAAACTCTTCCATGTGTCCTTATGAGTGAATCAAGGAACATCATCCATATGTCTATTCAGAGTACTTAAGAGGAAACCTGAAATTTGTATTTAAATGTCGGATATTTAATGTGATACAAGTTCAATACCCATGCGTGGTAATGATAATTAAATTAGTTCCCTTACTGATGATGGTACAGTAAATTTATTCATGAATGTTGTAAGTTGTGTCTACATTTCACAATTGATTCTTTACAAGATCAAAAGAATCCGTGTTCGAGGAACCTACAAATAATGTTGTAATTTATTAATTAATCACATAAGAAAATCTACAAAGATATTAATGTCTTAAAATAAGCCTGAATCATTTCTGCAAAAAAAGTAATTTGCCTAACAAATTTCAGTTGTATTGTGCTTACCATACTCAACGCACTTGTTAATTTCAGAGGTGGGTAAAATAAGGCAGAGCTACATAATGAGATGAATTGTAAAGATGAGGATGAGAAATTTAACAGCATTGTAAAAAATTAAATCATTTAGAAAAATATAAACTATCTATAGCACCCTCTTCTTTCAGTTGATCAATTTAACCCCAATTTTTAATTATTCTACTAAGGTTACTGCATCTGTTCTTTACATAAGTGTTCACAATATGCAATATTATTGTCAGTGCCTGTAGATATTAGATTTGAATAATGAATGCTGAGATAAGATATTCTTTGGAAGCTTCATTTCCATTTCGTAGTTTTGGTAATAACATGTGGAAGTTGAATAATAAAGGAAGAATTTGAAGAAGAATAATATGAAAAGGGAAGGTAGTAAGGTAGGTAAAATAACATGGTATGGCCCACAATGGGTGAGTACAATGGCAGGAGCAAACATATAATTTGGCTCTTTATAGTCATTTTGCTACTGACATTTTTCGCACTGACTGACTGCTAGTCTGAACTTATAAGGAGGAGGATGACAGTATGCTTCGTTCCTATTGTTCGTGAGCACCGTCATTTTTTCCATCGTGTTTTTCACGCCTCCATCATTAACCCTTTTTCTATTTCTTGCGCCATTACCATTGCATTACGATTGCCTTCTTTTATCATTTATTCTCTCCTTGCTGTAAACCAATCTGTATTCTCTACTAGCCATATCCTCAGTTTTTTAGTCGTACATTATTTACGGTACTTACACTTTCCACCCTTCCCTTCGTTCCTTATAAATTTTATTTTCTGATGACAAAATTTAAATTATATCAAAATGCTCGTATGAATTACGTCATGGCTTACTGAGGCAGTAGTAATGTTACGCTGTATGTAGAAATAATAATTGTATTTTCTGCCTTTACTGAAATAATTGGTCTTTGAAGAAAATGACATCATGAGAAGTTCTACCTGCATGGATTAACTTGTTTAGGATAAGCCATGAACTTTCCCATTCTAACAATATGTAATGTGCCCTAAGCACAGTTTTAAGAAAATTGATTTTAAGCATCACAACTTATTTAACAAATTGACTGCATTTAATGTTTAGTGAAATTCTTTGTTAGTAGCTGTGCGTGTAGGGTAAAAGAATTCGTTATTTCTGGGAAAAGCATTCCAGCACATTTTTTCTGTCACTTGAAAATATTCTGGAACTTGAGTCTGTCCTCGGATGATTGGTGAATACATGTACTCGTAAACACCATAATTTGAAGAAGTAAAAAAAAAAGTGATTATAGATCGCAAGTATATAATACGTACCTAATGGCATTTGTAAGTACGATGTGTATATGCCATATATACCTAGTGTGTGTATGTTATAGCCACTTGAAACGAAGGATGATCAAGTGGCTAAAGGATAAATGAGATTTTCGATTTTGTATTTCTTTCTGTATTTTGCTGACCTCCGAACCCTCAAATCCAATCTGTATGAGACTATTGTCAAATATTTGAATTGAGTTTACTACTACAAACACAAGTGGCTTATTCGGCCACGCACGGATGGATTGGTTAGGGTCTCGTCGTCTGGTTGTCTCGCCGTCACCACATTATACTATTTCTGTGTCTGTACTATTACTTGGTTATAGTCTATAGAAATAACTGTCTGTGCAAACCAATACAGCTATTTATACCACACAATGTGTCTAAAAAATTTCTGTTTGACACATGCTACAATATTATTTCTCCCTGAGACTCTATCTATCTGTTTGCACGTAGGTGTAAGAGTGTCATGTAAAATACAGAGGAAGATGACAAACATTAAACATGGTGTAAGTGTATGTATTCGGGCAAATAATATGATACCATCGTGCTCACCCCGTATACATGTAATTTTAACTCAACGACAGTGATTTGTCTTCTCAAAATATTCTTGCAGTTGTAATACATGAAGCATTCCTGTCTCGGCAAGGCTGTCAGCAATAAAAGACATCTTACACATACATGATATGATTTTTTACTCCCTGCAGCGATTATATTTATTACACAAGTATGACAGCAAGAATCAAACAGAATCCATCACCATGAAAAATGCGAAAATTGTGGTTTTTATTTTTGTCGCAACCCTCCATACATTTATTTCGGTCGGATTAGCAAAATATAACGATATACCCAACAACATAACCATATCATATGTATAGTAGTTGGTAAAACGACGAGGATGAGTAATTGCTTGCATCATTGCTCTCTAATACACGAATCAACCTTACAAAATCATACTGATGATTATAGGGCAGTCCTGTATCAAAAACAAATTTGCAAATAATAACATAAACTCATATCAGTTACTTATTCTATTTTTACTTGTATATGTCTGATACTAAAGCTAACTCTTGGAATTGAATACGTTTAATTAGCTATACTCAACAGAGGTTTTATTAGGTTTTATTATTTGCATTGAATTGACGTGGGTTGACTGCTTATTTCAAGTGATTTAATATTTATAAAGATCAAAGACTAACGCTCGTATGACTCGTTAGAGCGTTCAAGGATCTAGGTATGTACATATGCAAATAAGCAGAGATATAATCTAGGTATGTAAATAAATCATTATGATGAAACTATCACAATGAGCAATATCTATGTGCAAGTAAATTATTTCAGTCTAGTACACTTTGTTATCAAGAATTCTCAATTCCAGCAGCAATTTCTTCGTAAATGGAAGAAATAAGTGCTGTCTTGTCTAGCACTGCATTCTGAAAGCATGCATTTATTTTAATCAATACAGCTTTCGTACAGAAATATATTTCATGTACTGCAATGATTTCTATTAGGTAAGTCTATTCACTCCAACTTGAAGCCTCGATCCATTTCGGTTGAACTATCTCAAAACAGTCTGTCTCGTTTGTCTAGACTTGAAATAGTACACTTAACTAGCTTTGCAAAGAGTATTGCAACGAGTACTTAAGAATAGTTCAAAACTAAAACATTTTTATTGATAACATAACTACACAGTGCAAAAGCCCATTCTTTTCATTGAGAAAACCAAACTGTCACCAAAAGAAGACGAGGGGTGGATATTTGTCGCTTGTCGTTTTTGACAACTACGAGCCATCCTTTCCAATTGAACCTGTCTTACAAGACGAAGAGAAATACTCGGAAATTGCCCTGACATTCCTCGAATGTCAGCATGAGCTTTTGTGCTCGTGGAAAATTTGTGAGCATTTTGCAAACCAAAACGAATGGGCTACTGCCGTGTCAACTTTAAATTTTGAAATGCGGAGCAAGATGATTATAATCTTTTTCGACAGTCATATCATTACGGAGCACTCATTTTTTCTTCTCTTATAATACTTGTTTCATTTTATGTTGTAAAAGCATAGTAGTAGTAGTAGGTACTTCTAAGTAATATTAAGCAATTTCTACAGACTTCTGCCACTTCTTTCTTCCATAAAAAGGCAGAAACAACTTCGTATTGGTATTACATACACACAAACACTTTGCAATATTGCAATAAGTAACTATGTACTAATATAATGCTACTACCTATATAGGGTTGCCACCACACCTCGACTACTTTAATACTTTAACACCACAGCACAGTGAAACTACATAATCAGCACTCGTTCATGTTCATGTCACCCGTACGGATATTTTTTATTTTGCTTGCTAAACTACTAACCATTGCACAGTCTAGACTAGTCTCTTTTCAACCATGCTATTTACTTCAAGTTAAGAATATAGTTGCTAATATATAATAATATACCTGATACCTGATTATGATTATGTGCACTGCACCTCCATCCTTTCATATAATTTGTGTAGGCAGTCACATAGCATCATCATCTGTAGTTGTAGTATAGCATTGGTGAATATTATAAAGACTCAGGTATACTAGGATGGAATTAAATTCTAAAGCAAGCCATCACATCAACAGCAACCCAGGTCAACGACATTTGTTCATTCGTTATTTCATTTCATACAGCAGTTACACTAACGCATTTGAGTATTTAGTCTTTTCTATTTGATTTTTCACATCACATCACATAACATGACAACACTACATTGCATTGCACGAGGCAAAGTAAAGAGAGAGACAGAGAACCGTTTAGTGCTGAAAAGTAACAAGGCTATTATTATTTTGACTACTAACTACTGGTACATTTGTAGTATGTAGTAAAATTTTGTATCTATTTATGTACCTACTACACTGACTTTACGTATTTATAGAACCATGATTCAGCTATGGATGGTTACTCAACTATTTATTCTCTGTTACCTTTAAATAGTTGGTTGGACCACTTGAAGCAGTAGTCTAAGAAGAATAAATGTTCACGAATACTATACGTGTATTTATAAAGTAAATACTCGCATTTGTGTACAGAAAGAAATAATGCTTGTTTGTGAGCTCTTTGCTCTGATTTCTACTTTTGACATGACAGCTCTCATCCCATTTCCAGATTTCTCAGTCAGTCTCGTTGAAAAAGGACGAAGGAGTAACCAAGCACATCCTAAACAGTAGAATCACCTAGACAAATAAAGTAAAACAAAAATAATTCGAGCCAACAACGACATTGAAAACAACTGTAATGCAATTACAATGTGGACAAACGAAAGAAATCCTAGCATATGACATGATGAGAATCGTAAAAAATACATTCGTAGTGTAAAGTAAAACTAAAGGACCACGATATGAAAAGCACGAATGGAATGTGTGTGTACTACGAAGCGGAGCAAACTATAAAATATAACGAAGTACTTTCGTACATACAAATAGTGGTTCATGGTTTAAGAAATGCAATGGTAGTAGTACATGACTATACTTAAATAGTATCTGTCTAGGTGTACGCAATGCAAATGCATGGTACACAGCAAAATGTTAGAAAAAAGTAATTGAATGCAATTGCAGAAATAAATGGCATGTGAAAAGAGCAGAGAATGAGAAAAAACTGTGTGAAACGCGTGACAAATCTTCTATGAGGTTGAGGTGACGAGAAAATGTTTCATCCTTTTGTCTCTCATTTGTCTCAAGAGTCGAGTGAAGGAGCAAAATTGAAGACAAACAAAATCTCAAGTGCTCCTCCACAATACAAACTACAAATAGTCAAGACAAAATGTTTTCCGTATTTTCTAACCCAATCTCTCAGACTTCAACTTGACAAGTACTATTTCCAGAGTGTTATTACTTCAGACATTTACTTACTAACCTTACCTTATCTCCAATCATTCTCTCATGCTCTTTTTTACATTCAGAAAAATCTCATTCCGTTTCACAAAACACGACAGATTTATTTCAGTTTTGTAACTGAACTTATACTGCTTATTTCTCTTTGTCAAAAAGACGCAATGTCCATTCCAACATGTGTCACAATCAAATTTACTTTATGATCCAATTATAATTTTAAATTCAATTTTTTAGGGTTCATTGGAACAGCAGACACTGGGTTATCTCATCACTGTAAACCAAATGAAAGACCGATGTAGGTAAAAAGGTACAAGAATTTAGCCAGAACAGTTTAAGCCTTTTCAAAAAGGTGAATGGAAGTAATAAAAATCAGATCGTTGCAAAAATATCAACAAACTGTTACATCCACCACCACATACGTTAGTGTGACAAAGACCTAGTGTATCATTGTTGTGAATAGGAAGGAATAGAGCAAATCTGGAAAGAATTTGCATAAAAATAGTCAAAAGAGTCTTTCATTGCCTTTCATAGTTGACAAAGGAATCGAGTGTAAGGATTGAGTGGCAGAATGTTTACCCTCTTTATGGGCTGCAATATGATGCAACAATTTGCACAATGGACCACATTCAATTCAGCTCTGACTCACTCAACGACTACTACTGTGATAGTATACTCCTCTCTCTCTCTCGGTAGTATTATTCTAATAGTAGTGGTAGGTACATTGCATAAAGGTGGTCGTAGCCATTACTACTCTATATATGCTATTCTTCGGAATAATACACCGTCGTAGTTAGAATAGTGATAGTAAATGTAAAGTAAAGCATAAGGATCCATAACTACTCTGTATATACACGAGCCACACCATCACCACAGAACAGCAAGCAAGCAAACCACGCAAAAGATATAATGCAAAATTGCAATCTCCATTCTATGCATTCTATTCTATTCTAGTCATGAGAGATATTGCCGACAATGCCTCTCTAAACTGCCTCGACTTCGACTTTCCTCGACTCTTCTCTTGTCGACGACTACAAAACGAAACCAATGCAAGTGGCACTAGTTGACTTGAGTAGTTGTGTTGACTCCAGCAGTAGTAGTTCAGTTCAGTAGCTCATGTTACACAATACGGAATAATACCCTATCCTTTCCTATTCTATGATTCTTTTGAAAATTCTAAAGAAAAGTCAAGGCTGGGCAGACAAAGGGCAGATGACATTGACCCACCAACGTCAACTAACTCAACTTAGACATACAACAACGTGTACGTAACGCGTACGTACAGAGTACATGCTATGCAACAACGCAACGTGACATTAGTTCTACACTTTAGTACCATAAAGTGTGTATAGAATAATATCTCGTGTATAGTAGATAGATCCCAGTTTATAAATAGGAGCAGAATTATAGCAAGACACGATACAAAGCAAAAGAAAGCAAAGCAAACTTAAAGTAAAGCATTCTATACATTCTTGTTGTATGGAAGTGAATGCGATGCAATAGTAAACTACTGCTCTACTCAACTCAAACAGTCAAAAAGGATGCAAAAAGAAATCAGTGTCATTCGAGGGTCTCTTTTCTTCCTTTGCCTCCTTCCTTCTACTACTACTATTACTATTAATACTCTCGCAGCAGCACAAGTGTTCCGAAAGTAAAGTCTTTGCTTCTTTTATATTATTACTATATCAATTCAATTCAATGCTCAAACCCCTTCAGTTCAATGCATCGTACTATAGTAGATAAACCAAACCAACTTACGCAAAACTACGTAAGTGTGCACACAAATACGACACATTACTACTACTGTGACCATTATATATAGCTAATAGATACAAAGATGCATTTACGTGCTGCTACAAGTACTTACTTTATTGCATATACAGTAGATACGAGTTGTCAGTGTGTTTTTCTCAAGCTTCTATATGATTCTATTCAATTCTATACAAATAAAAGGAAGTAAAGAAAAGGAAACCACGTTGGAGAGTGGAAGAAACTAAGTAAGTCTAAGTACTTTCTATGTGATGTTTACAGTTAGAACTACTAAAACACAATATCTTTCGTAATATTTATACCAAAAACAGTTTCGGTATATACGCACTTACAACTTTCACAGCAGATTTACAACAATTTTTCTTTCATTTTCGTTTCTTTCTTACGTTAGTTAAACAGTCTTTCACACTCATTGTGGATCAATGTATAGAATTTTGTTTATGTACTAGGTACAGCAGCTTTTAGCTTATTAGGGCCTTGGTGGTCATCAAATGCCTACGTGACATTGAATAATATCTAACCTACTTCTCAATCCAATGCAATGCCACGTTGTTTTGTCGTCGAATTTTCTCTAACTTTCTTTTCTCCTGTTGTATTATACTCATCCGGCTCAATATACTTTTATCAATCATATGCCCCCGATTTGTGCCTGTTTACAATAGCTAATCTCAATCAATCTAGCAAATGGGAACTGCTTCTTATAAATGCAATTTATGGTAACTGTGTATAAAGGTAAACTGCCATGCAGATTTACAGTTTATGTGAAAAGCAAATGATATATTCAGTAAAGCCTATACCTGGTATATTGAAACCACTTAACTATAGCTTATGTGAGGTCCTGGAAAATTTAGAAGGTAATATTATTAACATTTTATTACAGATTAATAATAATAATATTATTATATTTATTTACAAATAATTAGGTTTTAGTTTTCATTCGTATTTTGTTCAACTCCGCTTGAGCACCTGTGTGTATTAAATTGAGAACGAAGACATGGTTCAAATCTGTATTTTAGCTGCAAAGTCCACATACTTACTAAAAGAAGATTGCGTTAAGTGTAGGAACAAACATTAGAGAATGTTGTAGAGTGGATTGAAGTCTTGTCATTCCATCATCGTCGCTAGCTTTTCTGGTTAGCTAATCTGCTCGAATACATTTATAACTTAATCTTACCTTACATTCTCGACATACAGAGAGAAGTGAACGTGAAGTTGAGTGAGTTCAAGTCAAGGGAGAATGGAGGAAAAGTAATGTAATGTACCGTGGAGTATATAGCAATTGCTTTCAACTCAAGTCAAGACAGGGTGAAGTAAAATAAAGTCAGTAAAGGGAAAAGTTCGTCTCTCTCTTTCTCTCTTGTCGTCTTTTTCGCGATGAAAAGTTTCTTTGGTGAAGGGGAAGTATAGGACCTGAGGACGCGACACGAACAAGTCATATACTAGCTTTATATTACACAGAAGTCTCACTCAGTGCCCACACACACAGGACTACGAATATAACACAGTGTGAATGTTTGAAGTAGGTATACACAGTGCATATTATATACTATACTCAAGGAACTGACTTTGGACCATAGAGAGCAAAGCAAAACACACAGCAGTAGCAGCATAGTGTTACATACGACTTTTACGTTTACAACGAAACCAAAGTCAAAGTAGCAGCGACTACTGAAGTCAGGGCAAGAACAGTCTTCTCAGAAGCTTATTGACTTGAGTGCTACTACGAACAACACACATACTATACACTTAGAAGTAAAGGGAAGGTTATAGGCACATATAAGTAGAAATATATTTTATATAAGGGTAGTAGTAATTTTATATTGGAGTGTGTTGAAAGATAGAGGCTAAAAGTACGATAGTATTTACAGAGTGTAGCTGATAGGAGTCTACAGAGAAACTTCGCAACGAAGGAAGCGACACGCGAAAAGCTGATGTGATGTGAGACGAGTCGAAGAGAAAGGAAGTTCCTTTCCTTTGAGAACCCGGATTCGGGTAAAACCTATGGTGCTGTTCTGTGCTGTTGCAAGTTTACGTCTCACGACAGTTATGTAGTAGCTACTACCAGCCCTGCTTGCCTTTAACATGCCTCCTACTCAATGTACACAGATATATTATGTGGATATAGAAATGGTACAGTATAATATTATTATTATATAGGAGTTCCCTTCGCCTTCACTTACTTTACTTTAGTAGTGTGCATGGCCTTTTGTTCGAAAAGACAGACAAGCAAGAGCAAGCAAGTTGGTTGGGGAAAAGGGAGAAGCTCTCGGCGCTCTTTCTCCTTTCCTTTTCAGTCTCCTTCCTCTCCGTTCGCCATTTCTGTTTTATTTCGGTTCGCTTGAGTAAAAGCTAAAGGCAGGCAGGCAAAGGCATTTTCCTCTTCTACTTATACGACGTAAAAGCTGTATTTATCAGTGGAGAAAATACTACATCAGTTTATATGTATTCCTCCTACATATTACATAAGACTACCTAGGAAGTATATTGGTTAGTGCACTAAGACTACGAATACTATTACACTGTGATTCCCTTATACCACTAGTACACCTACAAAATGTGATAAAGATAAATCTGAGTGAGAGAGAGAGAGAGGAGACTAAAGGCAAAGGAAAGCAAAGCAAAGAAACGCGATGGAGAGGAAACGACAAGAAATCTGAATTCAATCTCTTTCGGTGAGTGAGTGAGTCGTGAGTCCGCCCAAGATTCTCAAACTCAATTCACCTTCTCTCTCGATTGCTGCACTGTTTCTTCAGTTTCACATGACGATACACAGTCCAATACTAAAGCATGACAACACTGATGCTATAAGCTTATTTACTTTCTTGTAGGTAAACCTTTTAGGAAAATAACTAAAAGCATTTTTCAAAATCAGGTAATGTTTTAGTAGTGTTCAGTAAAAAAATTGTTGCACTGACCATTTTATATGTAAGCTGTAAAAATCGGTTTGTAACAAATTGAGGATTGAGCAGCAATGCATTTATGTTGTTCGAAATTTGAATGGCATTGCATTGGTAAAGAAAATCTTGTATTCGGAATATGCACACAAGTTTAGACAACATTGAAAATGTGTGCAGAGTCTGGAATACATCTAATTGTATATACAATAAAACTGGATAGATTGGAGTGATAAAATCATTGGTTGTAGTGGCACGAAGTAGTTAATAGAATGCCACCGCACGACACGTGTTTGAATTCATTTCAATTTCAACAAACATCAGTCAGTCTGTCGTTCTCTCAGAGAGACAGCAGCTCAACTTCATCAGAAGGATCGTAATGAAAACCTCCCTGATTAATGTTTGGCTTTAAAGCATTAAATGTCCCTTGGCTTTACATTCCCTGTTCATTCTTCCAGCAGTCACAACAGTCGCAGTCCATAAGTCCCAGTTTTCAACGCTCACATTTCCATCCCAATTCAGACAACATAAGTAAGAGGAGTGTTCTTACACTCGACCCCTTACATTTATTTCACCAAAGATGTAACGCAAAAAACTCAAATGAAAAAATTGGAGCGAAAGAAACCTTTCATTTGTACGCATCTCTCTCTTTACCTCTTGTAATTCATAGTGAATGACTATAATGGCAACGTAAGTACGGAAGTAATAGGCATGACGAATTAAAATTGAACTTTGAAAAATAGCACCCACTATGTATACCTAAACATTGTAGAAATACACACAGTCTGTGTCTTCTGTGTGCAAATACATTTCAAAGCTGAGTTGTTCCTCTTAAAGCCTTTATTATTCTCTAAAACTATACAGAGAAAGGCCTTAGTGCTTTCATTCCACTCTACCATGTAACTACAGTCCACAGTAGAGGAAAAGCATGGTAAAAGAGAAAAACAGAAGTGCAAAAGTCAGTCAGCATTAGGAAAGTAAAAGTGTGAGTGTTTTTCCCATTAGTTGTGATTGAAAGAGTAGATTGGTTCACTGGCTCCGTTGCATACACTACTATGAAATAGAGTGATGAGTGAACTGTCTAAAACTACTTGGCTCTGTTTTCGTAAAACTCAAAGGATTACCAACCTAAGTACACATACTAGACACACATTATTCCAACTCAGAGTCATAATAACAGAATAAAATTGATGTGGTAGTCTTGTTAAGTAAAACTGACCAATGCAATGCCTTTTATCGGTATGGACATTTATAAGTGCCTCTACTATACTAATAGTAGTATCTACTTACTTATGTGGACTTACAGCTATTTGTATTTTCTATATTGGCACATACATATAATATTATTTCTAACTGTGGAATAATAGTAAATACCTTGTTTATCGTATAGTGAGATATTACGGAATATAATACATAGATTCTGTATTTGCTGCTTGGGTAAGGTAAATATGTCAGTAACATAACATATTTATAAATGACATGACATTCGACTGAGATTTGAGTTTGGAAAGCTTTGGGGCTAGCTTGCGGATATTGAAGATTCATGTTCACTTCCCCGCATGTCCTTTAGTCACGGATTTCAGAGAATGAGACGATATCCATTTTAAAATACATCATCATCATCATACATACGTTTCTCCTTTTTCTATTATAAGTACGAGGGATAATATCTTTTCGATTTCTCTCGTATGAATTCATATTACATAATACGCTGTATTGCTTCACAGATTTGGAGATAACGGGTTTTGCGGCACAGAAAGCTTATTATAGCTCTCATGAGTATCTGTACTTATTACCGTCTACTATATAACACTTGTAGTAGTTGCTCTGTACTATTGTACTGTTTGGCCACATTATTATTAGGCACTCTTTAGTTTAGCCCTGTAGTTTGTAATAGTAAGTAGTAGACTGTGTATAGTGTGATATAAATGTGGATGTAGCATATAAATTATATTTTCTGAGAAAATATTGATTTCTTCGTGAGTGTGCATGAGTTACATTATAGATACACGAAGTATGAAATGCATTACACTATACGGGTTATATAGATACATTGATATGTAGGATGTAGCAGTTGTCAAGCGGTGAAACATTCCATGTGGAAACGCGGGGAAGAAGAGACGAGAAGGGGTAATCTCTTTTTCACTTCACTTTTCGTTTGGTTTAGCTCGTCCTAATGATTTTCAAGTGGGAACCCATAACATAATCACTGGGGTTGGACTCGAATTTTTACAACAAGCTGATAAGCCATGACATTTTGAGTCTTCTCGTACTACTTTCATTACTTCGTCCTCTGTCAGACTATAAAGGCTCAACCACCAATATTCATGGCTCGTTTTAAAATCTCAATGGCACTACCACCACTGAGGTTTTTCACCCATTCCATCCACCCCATTTCATATACTACTTACTTGCGTTCTGATATATTACATGTATACCTATAGGTAATATTATTATAAGTGTAGCTGATAAATCCCTGTTCTCTACAATCAATTCTCTGTGATGCAAACTGCAAACTAAAATGGTTTCTTCATACTTCATGCAAGATTGTCATTTATTAATGGTAGCTTTAATGTACATCGATTTTGTCATTGATGGGGAAAAAGTGTTTCAGTTACTTGAGTTTGAATTTCTTTCGTTTATTTTTCAAGTTGTGATAATGTAAAACATATCTGCAGTTATTAAGTTGTTATCCTACACAAAATCAGGTAATCTTTGTATATGTTAGTTATAGATATGTTAATTTCGACGATTAAAACGAACTTCATAATATTATACGTATACTTTACATATGGTAAATTTGAATTTGAATTTATCTACAATCAACATACATTAGATAAATTACATTAAATTCTAATTTATTTTACCCGGATTTTGCTACTTGAAAATAGTTTTATTCACATCTAATTTACTTAGTTAGATCTATGTCACAATACAAATAATATTACAGAAAGCACTACATAGTACACTACTAAATGCATCAAGATAAAATTATCTCTGGTATCTCTTAGACTAATTAGGTACCTAAGTACCTAATCATTATGGTAAAACCAATGATGTAACAGATAATATAAATAGACAGAGTAAATTATAACACCTAAGATATCATATTTATTGAGCGCTGGTAACGGTTTAGCTTTAGTTTTGCTTAGCTCGATCTTCTCCCTTGTTCTTGCAAATTGTAAATACAGAATAAGACGAAGTTAAGTAAACTAGACTTTAGAATTCATATACATAACAGATTAATAACGCAAGTTTTGGTAGGACAAGTTAGAGCAGAAGGCAGGACATTTCTCTATTCTGTATTTGTGTGGTGTTGGGAAAAGAGAGTGGAGATGAATGAGACCATCCCATACCATGTTCAGCATAAAGTGTTGAGAAACAATAGCAACTCGTTTAGTAATATTTATATCCTCATTAGTCATCTGGCTCTTTTATTTTATTCATTTGCCATTCAAGAGCATTCGATCGTATTTCAAAGCTGAAAATCGGGTGGTCAGCCCACTTTTATTCATGTCACAGTCACAGTTGCCCAATTCCCAAGTCTTCTGTAACACCACATCACATCGCACTGTGGAGAACTGTGCAATCGACCAAATGAAGCTTTTTATAATATGGGTGTACCTTTTACTATACACAGCAGAATCGAAATCCCAATCCGACTATGCACAGTATTACTGTGGTATGTACATATATGAATGTATTACAAATTATACAATGAAAATATTATGGTCATGAATATCTGTATTATGTGTTTTAGCAGTGTAGGTATATGGTGTAACAAATCACATTGCAAACTAACTAAGGCAGACCCTTTCATTTGTGTTCATGGTATACATACGAACATTAATATGCATTCGGACATTTGAGTAACAATGAGCAAGGAAAATAAATACAAATCTATTCATAATAGAAGTATTTAAATTTTCGGTTGAATGTGTTCTGCCTTGTTTGTCCACTTTTAAATCAATCACTGCTCATTTTCTTGACATGCAATCAGTTTCAGCTACCCATTTTTCATTTTCCTTCCCTTTCAATGTGTTCCAAGAGAATTTTTAATTACTACACCCACTTTGTGAACTTTACGTAAGAGCATTCAAGTAATTGCGTCCGTTCTTCTCAAACGATGGTTCCCATGAAAATTGCCATTGCGCATAGTACAACTTAGAAACTGAGACTGTTTCCGGTTAGCTTAGCAATCAATGCCCAAGAAATAGTTAAGGGTTATAATGTAATTTGCTGTCGTTAAATAATCTGTCAATCCGCTTAGGATTTCTTAAGGCAAAGTATTACTATAATTTGAACAATCCTTCATGTCATCTCTTTAATTCCTTCTTTGATTCAAGGCTAGTATATAAATACTGAGTACACATGAGTAAAATGGTATTAAAAGAGCAGTCTTCTTGTTCCGATGTACTTTGTCTTTTCTCAAGAGCTAAGGCTGCAACTTGCGATAAAGTTGCATTCATTTTGACTTAGCTAGACTTGTCTCTAACTTTTCTACTCAGCTTCCTGCGTGTGATCTTGTTGAAATATTATTTTCAACGTATCTACCACTACTAAGTAGAAGTCTCCTGTAACGCAATGGCTAAACCTAGCCAATCTATAATGGCTATATATAAAGCACATTATAGTAGAGCAAGTACATACACATACATACTAAACATAGACACTGTCTACTGTACTTGTACTACTACTACTACTCCTACAACCCAAGTCCAAAGTTAAATTCCAACTTCTCACAGAAAACTTTTTGGTTAAGTTAAGATGTGACGAGTCTGTTCTGTTCTGTGGCCAAGTCAAGCTCAACGAAGTGAACTCATCGCATCAAGCAGGCACGGCGTGCCGCTATTGTATGTATTGTTGTGCTGAAGTTCATTTATTTCATATATAATTACTAAAGATAATGAGCTGTGATATGGTTTGACTTCATGTCCCCAGTGTCGTATAGTGGCTGTGTAGAGACGTCCCACTAGACTCATATCATCTTTTGCTTATTATTGCTCTATAACGTCCTCACTTATTCCAAGCACTAAAATGAACTCTTCTTTTTCCTCCATCATTCTCCTTTGCTTTACCTACTTCATTTTCATTTAGAAATACCACTACACACGCACTTGCTCTGTTTTAAGAATTATAAAAGACGAGAGTCATTTCGGGAGTGCTATTCTTGCATTCTATATGGAAAAACGTGTAATGTATGCCTTGTGGGTACGAAATGTCATCAGCGTTCTCATATCATATTTGACATCTGCTGCGTGTACGTACTATTCTAGACTTTAACATAACTTGTAACAACAGTTGATAGCAAATGAAAATCAAATGATGAGAATAGTCTTTATGTACAAAATGTGTAATTCTTGGTAATTCTATCACTATCGCTTCTGGTAAGATACGTATGTGTGGTGGAATAATGTTTTAGCATGTGAAATAAATGTATAGGGTTGGTTTTAATGTCTTGACGAGAGGAAAGATCCAAGTATAGAGTGTAAGAGAACATGCATGACCTGGAGGAGAACGGCTAAAAACAGGTTTTCTCTTGCCTTTTTAGTAATAGTAGTAATAGTAACTTGAGTTGCGATACCTTACATTATATTTTGATGCGATAGTGCGTCTCTCTCGCTCTCTCTGCTTGTCTTGTCTCACAGTTGGGGAAAAATGTAGACTTTTCGACTTTATTGGATTTGACAGTCGGTTGCCCTCTGATATTTCTGCTCCAATGGCCGCCCGTATTGTCGACTTGAATGTAGAATGAATGAATATAAAAGGATATAAATCCTCTGCGATTGGACAACTTTCTCTTTCTTACTTTCATTTCATTTCATTTTGGGGATCGTCCTATCTATCTTGTCTCTCCATGAGCGGACATACGCTCTCCATTTTTATCCTGGAAAAGAAAAAGGTTCACGGAGTTTTTGGTTTTACTGATAAAGAAGCGTAATCCTCTTAAAAATACCATAGCCCAATATATTTTCCTATTGATTTTCAATGTGGGAGCTGTCAACTGATGGTGGTCTTCTTCCGCCAGTAAAAAGCCTCTCTGTGCTCCTATAAGCTGTAAAATCATTGTTGTAGTCGAGTCTCCAGTTAAAAAGCAATTATTACCAGCTACTCAATACATAATTAAATCCTTATATCTTGTAGTAAATATTTTAATACTTTTGTACACAAAGACTGCCTTTATGTTGTAACAAATGTACACGTTTGTCATTTCTTGCCACGCGTGGCATTTCATTGAATGAGAGAGAACTGAATGAAAGTTTCATCTGCACATAGCAAGATTATAATTATACTATGATGACAATTCTGCTGCATAACAAAATCTTTGTATTGTTCATGTAAATAGAAAATAAATACATAGTAGACACTTTGTGTATGCATGGTGCAGATTTACTTTTAGTAAGTGGACTAAAAAGCAAAGCTATATTTACCATTTGTAGTAAATATATCTGTGGTAGTAGCCCTTCCCACGATTTATAATGAGAAAAATTCAAGTGTTTCGTTGACTGTTGGAAAGCTTGTAATTGATTAGCATATGAAATGAAACTAAAATGTTTATAAGTTGAAAGTGCTATATAGTGGTAGTGGCGGTATGATGCACAAAATACAGCAAGAAGTATATAGAGAGAGGAACATATAGAGTGGATTAGTTAGAGAGACGGGATAGTTTTTTGCGGAGAGAGGGGCTGTGTCTGTTGTTACATTAAGAGATAGGAATGTTATTGTAATTACCATTCTACTATTACAAGCACATACATGCAGAGTCAGTTCTGTTTCTGTTCTATAGGGACGATGATGAGGATGCTTTTAAATCTTGACTTTGTAAATAGAATGAGACAGGAAGGGATTTGATTAATTGGTTTGATATTTAAATTAGCACTTAGACTTCCCAATACATTCGTCGTGGTCCTTTAGACAAGACAACGGAGGAATGGATGGGAAAACTTTAGCCTAACAATTACAATCGTCAACGCATATAATTAATGGCCGAATTTCTTCAGACCAGGCAATATTTAGCTCAGATCTCCGATTGGAATTAGATAATCTAAACATAGGCAGAGGAAAACAGCATTAAACTATCATACCATGGAATCTAGCTCAGGTACTGTACGTATTCCTATTTAATTATTATATTCTTGCACTTATTGAACCATGTTTGACAAAAATAAAAGAGTAAGAAAATAAAATTGATTATACTACTATCCAGATGTTACTTCTATCAATTCATATTGTTAATTTTGGAGTATAAAATTTAAGAATGTTTATTGTGTTGTGCATTGTACATAAATAATTTTTTATTAAATTACATAGATACATACGGCACAGACCTACTGTATTTACATTTACAACCGAACAACCCTCAGTACAGAGTAGTAACAGGGGGAGCGGAGGAAATAGTGTTGACAAGACACTTTTTTGATGTAAATTGTTGTATATGAAGTTAACGTAAGTTAGATAGACTCAACAATTGGGATTGATTGCGTTAAGTGCAAATGAAATGCATTTAGAATGGTGTTAGTGTGAGGAGCAATAAATATTTGCCTTTGGCACTAGAGACTTCTAGTCCTGCTACAACAACGGCATATGTTCCCTTTCCTCTCCTATCATCATCCTCATCAACATCAACACTGGTGTAATAATATAATCCTTATTCTAGTAGTAACCATCTCTCGTGTATTTACTACGCATCCCTCCTATAAATTTTATCGTCGTACGTGCACCAGAGAGACACCAACTAACCGACCACAGTAGGATCAGTTGTATAGTTCTGTGAGTTTAAGTAGACTGACTCGTATATG
Organism: Pogonognathellus flavescens; assembly: GCA_019776165.1. Lineage (NCBI taxonomy): Eukaryota > Metazoa > Arthropoda > Collembola > Entomobryomorpha > Tomoceridae > Pogonognathellus > Pogonognathellus flavescens. The sequence continues at coordinate 23,860 of JABASD010000212.1, forward strand.
AACCCTGTAGCGTCTATGTATTAACACCGCCTGCCTGTTTGTTCCTCGTTTCATTCCAGTTGATTCGATTTTATTTTATTACTCCTTAATTTGATTCCCTTGTTCACTGTAGTGAGTACTAAATAGGAAGGGACACTAATTGTGAGACTTTGCCATTGATAAATATATGCACATGTAGATTTTTCCTGTATTATGTGTTTTTAGTAGTCCTTCAGCTTCAGCTTGAAACGAAAATTCTTTACAACGTTCATGGTTCACTGTCGTTGTTTTGCAGCAGCAGCAGGACAGAGTTACTATATGTAAAATTCTATGTTACTTTTTCAGCTTGAGATTTTAGAGTACAAGTAAAAATTGAAAAAATTGTATATCTATAGTATATAGCTAGGTATGTCTTTAATTATGTAGAACTATATATACGGTAACATTCCATCAGATCTTCTTTCATGTTTATGGGCAATAGATTTGTGTTTGTTTACATTTCTATTTCACCTCGTAAATTAAGTTAGGCAGTTTTACATGTAAATTAGAGTAAAGCCTTTTAAGTGATGTAAGGTGAAATGAAAAAGTTCAAATTTTCTAAAGAGACGAGTACCATCAGCAGGTTTTCTTTCATAAGTAAAAAGGAAAGGAGCCAAGGAAAAGTTCAAAGCTTGTGAAATTGAGACGAATGTAAATTAACTGTAACACAATACAATGGAATAATAGCTGGTAGGTAGATTCTTTTGAAACCTGGTCTGGTGTGGTTTGCTAGCGTTTGGCATTCATGAGCTGCGATAGAGAGAGAGAGAGAGAAACACAAACAAGACCTTATTATTTACTAACTACTCCTATACAAGCATAAAAGATGTATTTCTCCATTGGTTTACTTTTGCTACTTGTTTTTCTTTTTTAAGTTCAGTGTCTACAAGAGTCTCCACGTAGTGCACTACTCAATTCTCTGCTACACAATAACACAAATAATCATCACCGTAAACTAATATTCTACATTGTTTGAAAGAAAGAAGAGGGTACGCCTCGCTTTGTTTCGCCTTTTATGCTCCGCTGTCGAGTTTCGTCGTCTCGAGTGTCTCCTTTGTGTTCAGTTTACATAATTTATCTTTGAATAACTACCAACTTTCCTTTTTACAAAGAATCAACTAACTAAGGACAAATAAATAATGCGTGCTAATACACACATGTGTTTATGCAGCTTATTCAATTTAATTTCTTTAATACAGATATGCCTCCACAGTCATGTCTTACGTGAGAGCACCTTCGCCAACCAATTACCAGTAAATAATTTAGTATCTGTAATAACAGTCGCTGCCTACTCTAAATATGTCTAGTTCAGCCACTTAATATTACGTATTGATTTAATGTATCCATAGCCCAACCAAAAACGTCTTGAATTTGTTACTTTAGTAGTTCTGATGGCATAACCTTACAAACTACAACCTAGTTATCATTTTAATGACGAAATTATACACAGTAAAAGTATAAACTAATGTCTTCTAATTCTTACTGTAATGCAAGTATTTATGAAGATTCACCCTGCTATGCTTCTCGTTACTACACCTCTTTGTAATTTTCATTTAAGTATGTACTGCTTTAATAAGATAGACAAATTCTTTACGAAATTTTATACAAAATTCTCACCCCAGCATTTTATGTCATCCTTATTTTAGAATTGATTGTTAAGACGCTTGTTGGTTCACCAGATTAAGAAATAATATGCCTATATTATAATGTGTTTTAAGTTGGGTATTTTCATAGTAGATTATTTGCAATACATTTTATTCTGGGAATGTATTGATACGAAAGCACAAGAGTGAATAAAATGATCGCTGCAGCCAATATTGGTACAATATCCGGTTTCCTGCAAACCTCTGTTTTGAGCCAGATTTGTACCATTTATTTTAACAGACATTTACATTTTGATGGGGAAAGTAATCCGGATATGAAAAGCATCATTGTGTCGATGCACAAGAAAATAAGCAAGAATAGCCAACTATACTATACCTAAACATTGGTATTTTGTTGTAGTTCAATTCTTGTACATGCGATACTGTTCAGTAGGCATTGGCATAATCTATTGCCAATGTCCTTGTTTCTCATGTTCTTAAATCCCATCTGTAATAGTAATAATAAATATAGCTGTGTATACATCGAGGCCTTCCTGTTGGTGGGACTCAGGCTATGTCTTTCTTGTATTGCGCATTGCATTACATTAGCATTAACATAATGCTCCGTAAATTTTCACTTGGGTCTATCCCGGTTTAACATTACAAAATGCATATTATATAAAGAAGGGGACTGGAGCCAAAAGCTAAGCCGTCCAAGAGCTAAAGCAAATGTGACTTTTACTTCTACAAGAGGAGGAGAAGCGACAAATTTGCCCTTTTTTCAAGTCCGATCACCGTGAGATCTTCTGTACTTCCGATTCACATTTCACCGTGACTTTAGTTGACTTGACTCGTAAAGCAGTACTATGTGTGTGCTGTTACTGGGATATATACTACAAGAGTATTCTACAAATATAACATGTTTCTTTCTCCTTAACGTCTACTTGTGCCAAGTCGTACAATACAAAATGCACTCTATTGTAAATATACTTACTTGCCGTTTACTGACTGAGTATTGCTGAAGCACTTACTCTTTTCTGAATCATTTTCGTATGCAAAGTATAATGGATACTAGAAGTGTATTCATGCTACTTTAATATTTGTGACATTCAGCTGTATACAATCCATTCAGTTATAGGCAATACACAGTAAGTAAACAAATATTATTATAGGTGCACTGTTATTGTGTGCCTTTGGAAAAAATGAGCGAAGAATTCGAATCGAATAGTATTATATAGTTGAGTTGGATTCTCTGGCTACTTTCTTGACTTCTAAATGTGTTTTGGTTTTCTGCTGTCTTGTCTTGTCTCTGTTGGTTTCCCAACTGATTTATGCATTTACATATTACATAACAAAGAATAGTCCTACTTTAGTTGGAAACAACACATTTTTTCTTCTCTGCACTTTATCTCTCCCTGCTCTCCTCTCGTCCGTTTTTTATGCTCTGTGTGTGCACACCATACAATGCAATGCTCTGTGTTGTATCCTCTGCCTTCAGAACTTGAGAAAAATCCAAACAAATAAAATCAAGGCAACAAATATAATACATGCTACATTGCTATGTTCATGTGTGATGTGTATATGGTTAGTAAAGTCAAGAAAAATCGGAGCAATGCATATTATGAATAAGACATAGTAAATGCACACATATATAAGTAGAAATGAATCTATGGGATACATACGAATACAGTATATTCTTTAAAATTGTTAGACATGTAGTAGTAGAGACTATACAGAAACGAACAGACACATATTCACATCACTTCACAAATGTACATTATAGTCTTATTGTGTAGACCAAGAGAGAGAGTGAGAGAGAGTACGTGGGGGAAAGTAGAAAATATACGACTTCTGAAAAAGAGAGCATCATCATCTCTCAGAAGAGCATTTTATCTTTGGACTGAACTCATCCCTACATTTAGTCACTATTTATAAAGGTCCCTTATGATTATGGGAATAAAATGATGGCAAATTACAATGTTTTATATATTGCGGTGCGGGGATTTTAGTGCGGGCTCCAGTTCCGTCTGCTAAGAGGGTCGTTCCGAATTACTTGCTTTGCTCTGCTCCTCTTCGCTTCACTCAGCTCTTTTTCCATCCTATAAAATAAGAACTTCCTGTCTAGCTGCCCTTACTGCCATCATTTGGCTTCATTCCCTGTCTTTTTCGAATTGATGAGCTCCGGATACTTTGCCCGTAGTGTAGCATTGTACTTTTCCTCCTGGTATACTTCTCTATATCAACCAAACAGTATACCACTGACAATAAGGACTGACGATGAGTACTTACCTCTTATACTTTGTCACACGCTTACTCAATATTCTTATTTAGTATCTACTCTACTACTACTGCACTTTTTATTGTAATTTCCTTCGTTTTGCTAAAATCTCCCTACCGGAAAAATGAGAAAATATTCCATTGTCATGCCACATTTATGCTAGTATTTCTAAATACTTTGAAGAATGACCTAATAAAAGGATTTTTCATTACAGGTTGGCATTACATCATAAATAGCACAAGATCTCCAGAAGGACGCACAAAGCGGTGAAATACCTATGAGAGCGTCAATTGTCAAAAAAAGATTATATCAACCCGTGTTGTAGTGACATTAATCTTTGTTAAGATGATATCATATTTTGAACACTTAGAATTTAATATCGGAACCAGATGACAATAATCTCCAACGAACAGTGTCATAGATGACTGAAACATCTAATGTGCTTTGCTCCACGTGTGAAATTCCTTGCTGTTACATAACTCTATTGCAGTTTATTACCGAAAAGTGCCCGTTCTTCTGCAGAAATTGTAGTTTTAACTTGGATAGTGTCATATTCATGGGAATGAAACTCTCCGCTTCAGCATCAACCTGATATGTATTAGTGTAAGTACTTAGTTCACGTGTCTCTCGTGAAGATTATTGGGAGTGCGTTGAAATCAGAAGAGAATTGCTCAAAATCAAATCCCTGGAAAAGCCATATCATGGAGAAAGAGCTTTGTCAAGAGAAAGTACGAAGAGAGGAGAAAGAGATGAAACGAAACTGTTGGAGCTTACAGATTGCAGACTCAACGAAGCAGATGGAACTTACAACCTGACTCTGTGTGTGTACATACAACAGAGGGAACGATAAGACTTAAGGTACGCTACACTACTACTGTCCCTAATATTTAATATAAAGCCTATATACCTACAGTTCAATTCCATATTACTTTTAGGTATATCATGAGACATGTATATAGAGTAATACACCACTTGAGTGTCCTCAATGTGTAAAACAGACACATAGCATAAGTAAGCACATGATAAGGAGCTCCGTCGTATTTAATCCTACCAAAACTGCTGTTTGATTAGCACCACATTTAATATTTAACCAATAAGTATGTGCTGGGGATTTATGGAAAGAGAAGTGGATGAATGTTGCGTTATTACCGGATTGTATAGCTCACTATCGTCATTGTTTGATTTGTCTCTATTACAAATACTCAAAGCCCACATACAAATGTCTAGGCGATTTAGAAGTAAAGTAGGGATTGTACCCACAGATTGTCATGAAATTATGAAAATGCTCATTGCTCACAAACCATTTGAAACCATACAGAAAAATGTTGTATTTTAAACAGCAGGATAAGAATTTACTTACACTGATTCAATAATAATGTGTTTATTGTGCAAATCTAATTATAACTTTCGTAATTAACTGCAAAATATATGAATACGGTATATGAGACAGAGATTGAGATGTTGTGTTGTAAGTAAGTAAGTAAGTAAGTGGTTTTATTGATCGATTTAGTCATTAGCATCAATCACGTGTAATCATATTTCATTAAATGTTTACAATTTTATGAAGGTGGAGGTTTTCTTCTCTTCAGAGTTCGTCATTTAAAAATAGCAGATAAAATAAATTATTATACAATCATAACTATTGGTCACCCAACTCACATCAAAAAACTTTCTCGTATAAAGGTTCTGGTATAAATAGCAGTAGTCCAGAACCTATACAACTTCATAGCTATTTGTTTGTTAACATTTTTTAGTATTCCATAATATGTTGACTTACAGTTAATTTCACTTTCATTTTTAATTAGTGGTAGTATGAGTCTACTACGTGGTTCCTTATAATGGGGACAGCTGCACATGATATGAAATTCATCTTCAATTTCGTTTCTATCGCACAGTTCGCAATTTTGCTTATTGTTAACTACACTCCCCTGCAAATGTATAGTTTTATTGTTTATATATAAGTAACCTAGCCCCAGTCTAAGTTGACAAACTAGTCTGGCTGCGTACCAAGGGAGCATTCCTAGTAAATAATCTTCAGTGTTCCCTTCATTTCTAATTAGATAATACAGATTATTATTATTTCTATAATTTAACATACTATGAATATCCTCCTCCACTAGTTTAGATTTGTACTGCTGTAGAATGTTTGACAGGTTGTCTTTAATGTAGTTTGCGTCCTGCTTTTCCCAGATGTCTTCCAGCCCTCTGTCATGTAGGTATTTTTTTATTTGAAGGACCCAATTTAATTCTATTTTACACATGTCAGATACTTTATATAAACTATTGTACATTGATTTCAATAATGACGTTTCTGGTTTTTCTAACACACGCATAAAGAATTTAAGTATTGTTTTCAACAAGAAAAATTGTATATTTTGCATCCCCGTCTCTAGTCTAAGGTACCAATGTGGGGTATTTCTCGGCAGAAAAAGCAGTTCTCTGTAAAATCGCAACTGAAATTGTGTTAGTTCTTCTGTGCAAGAGATTCCCCACAATGGTATACTGTAGAACAAAACAGATCTGACAAGTGAATTAAACAGTTTCTGGTGCACAATAAATGTGTTTACTTTACATCTGAGAACAAAGTGATAACAAATTATTAGCTGCCACCCTGGCATTTTTAAGAAAGTACGAACTAGCAAGGTTCATTCTTGCATTAAAGGAGAAAGGCATACCAAGATAGATATAGTTATTAACTATTTCAATTACATTGCTGCCCCAATAGAATTTTAGTTTTGGGCTCACCTGCCCTCCTCTTCGAAATACTACAACTTTTGTTTTGCTTAGGTTTACTTTCAAGTTATTTAATTCAAAGTAATCTTTTATCACATTTATTTTCTTTTGCAAGTTTGCTGGAGTATCAGCTATTAAACAGATGTCGTCCGCGTATAACAAAATATGTAAAATATATTTACCTATGTATATTCCAGGTACATTCGAATCATTTATTACGTCGACTATATCATCCAGAAATAAGGTGAACAGTTTTGGCGATAGTGTTTCCCCCTGCAGTACACCTTTTTCTACTTTAAAAAATTCTGACAAGCCGTCATTGCTCCTTATGCAGGCTTGGGCTAAAGAATACATAGATTTAATGACATTTAGAAATTTACAGCTAATTCCTAACCTTGTCATTTTATTCCACAGAAGGTTGTGCTCCACGGAATCGAACGCAAGACTGCAATCAATGTATAGGGTGTTGTAAGTTGTAATCACACTTGTAACATACATAACATACCTAGAATAACACGAATCTACATTAATTAATATTTTTGCAGGTATATGTACTGTAGCCTATAACATAAGGCACTTAATGCAACTCTACCACTTCAAATTTAGTTAATAGTTTTTGGTGTCACATTTACATGTAACAAAGAACTAGCCTTATTACATGAGGACTAGGCAATATTACTTAAGCATAATAACTGTATACCTCTCTGAGTTAGTACTAAAGCTGGAATGTCTTTTAGAAGGAGAGACCGTTTCATTTCATTTCGACTATGGATAAAAGTAAACGTATGTTTGTGAAGGGCGACAAATTGGGAAGAGAAGGATTGACGAAGTGCCCTTACACATAAAATACACATTCTCTTCCACAAAACTTATTACCTTCTTCTTGTCAGTGGCAAGGCAAATCTACTGCTAGCAGTAGAAAGTAGTGCAAAGGAAGTAAAAGGGAAGAAAAGCAAACTATTACTGCGACTTCATATCATGCTGAGATCCAGATTTACTAAACTAACTTTTCTTTCGTTCCTTATCAAAACTCCGTTTCTATTCTCCAAGTCGCAGTCGCTTGCCACTACTGTACTACTGTTACCTATAAGCTCCCACATCCTCTCCCACTACTACCCTTCTCTCCTCTTCTGACGTTATTTCTCCTCTCTCTCTCTCTCTAGCTGACATTAGCAGCTAACAATAATATAGTAAGTAAAGTGAAGTAAAATAATTTGTAGTGGGCACTTTTCGTGGTTGATTATGATGACTAAACCCCCAGCGCTAATGTAATGGCAATAGGCGACAGTGGGCGAAGAAATATTCTCATTTCAAGTTTTAGTAAAATAAAGTCAAGTCGCAGATGGATTTTCAGTTTCATAATATATAAACCCTTGGACTTCTATGTATAGGATCAAAATTACAAGCATAAGAAAAATGTATATACCGAAGTACGGTATTTCGATATAGTTGTGTAACTTATAAAGGATATGGGTTTATCGGTTTTAGGAAAAGTGTGTGATTGAAAGAGTAGGGTGAGATTTCAATGGTATCGAAGATCGTATTGAAATTCTGTGTAGTAAATGTACAAGCCTATATGATTTCTATATGGATATGGATTTGTAAATATAGAAATAAGTGACTGGGGGTACGGGGCAGTTGGTAGTGGTGTGGTGTGTTGGTGTGCGGATGTTGCCGTTCGCCGTATGTGAATGTCAGCCACCTCAGTTGATACGCTGCAGTTGGATATGATGTGAAATTAAATGATATGATATACTTACGAGAGTGACTGACTGACTGAGCCGTTGGGTTAATACAGTTTAGATGATTGGTAGAAGTAAATAGTAGTGAAAGTACATCGCCGGAGTGTGGCTCGTCAGAATAGAATGCGAATGGTGTGTGGTGGTGTTCACTGTGGTTGGTTCGTAACACTTAATGTCAGAAACAGAAGTTTTCCTGTGAAAAGCCCCAAATTACCGGGGCTTGCCACAAATATTTGATTGGATTTTTGATATGAACTCAATTCAATGCAATACATGACTTGACTACTCCATACTCAAAGGCTACTGCATTTTACACATATTCTCTAAGAGAATACTTTGTGAAAGAGTATTTAACACAACTGCCAGGCATTTACTAGTAAGTCTTCAATCGACTTCACTGTGAGCTTCTTTCTACTATATAAAATGGCCTTGCAGATAGGATTTGAAAACTCGGTACATCTGTGATTGGGTTAGATCGAATGTATTTCAGAATATGGATACGACAGCAACGTATTTCAATTCCGCAGCTTCTACTTATATCATAATTCAGTTAAAAACCCAGTAAAAGGAAAAGTAATGGAAATTTAAGATATGCTCGTATTACTACTATTAGTACGTCTCAATTCTTACAATTTGACATTTTTTGTGTTTCTCAGTGCAGTAAAGTATAAGAATGTCTTTCTTTAGCAATGTACATAAAAACAAACATTGATTTTATCTGACTAATCCGGGAATAGTTAAATAGGTATGTTATTTTATTGTTGTCACTTGCTTTGTGTAAAAATGTAATGAATCAATGAAGCATCAAGCTACAAAACCAGTTTTTCTAAGGTATAATCGACTTTGACAAATAATGTAACCGTAAGTGATAAAAAATAGATTTACTAATAAAATTTCCAATGTATAATTAACAGGTTAATGAACAGAACGGAAGGGATTCGATTAAAGGGAAAGTAAAAATGATTAATTTGTTTTGTGTTATGAGAATATTGCATAATGGGTAGTTTGCAAGATTGTAGCTATGTAGGTATGTATATGGGACAGATTAGCCATAGTGCGTACTTAAAGGGTTGCTGTGTGGAAAACGTACCAGCTATTTTATTATCGCTGACTTTGAACCCTGTACTTGATACTGTACCCTTTTTTGAGTACTTGAAATTTCTTCTGCCTTCAACGTGTCCTTCTTCTAGATGTTGTTAGTAAAATTATTTGCGTTTGCATCATGGGTTTGCTTTAGTGTAGCTGAAATCTTCAATTCGTTTTCCATTTCCATTAGCGAAATGAAGCTTTGATGATTGTAATGACGACGAGAAAGGTTCCTCTGTGAGAGGATGGTCTCCACGTCACTACGCGTATCACTCTTTGCACACTCGACTATTACTTTACACACATTTTATCTGCAGCTCTACATTTAACATCAATTTCCTGCATACATAGATTCATTTCTGCGTATTGTACCAAGGTTTATATATTTTATACTACATATATATAACTACTAGTTTTCTAGCAACTCATTCGACTCCATCAAATCAGCAAAGAACCTTTGACTTTTCCTGGTATGTATCCTATTCTCATGTATCATATACAAGCAGGAGATCACATTACTTATACTACAAATACATTACGCTCTTGCATGTGTATAGTATATCAATACACAATGCTACACACTGTTCAAGTTGATTTAACTAAGGATGTATTTTTACACTGCCCATCTCATCTCATCTCATAAAGGTTTTCGAGTAGATCTTCAGCTTGTGTTAGGGTTCCTCATAGTAGTGTGCCCAAAATACTACACGTTTCCATTCAGCGAATTTCTGTTCAAATATAAATGTATTTGTGTTGGTATACTACATACGATTTAGTAGAATAGAAATATACGTGTACAATTATTCAAATAATATGAGATTTGGATACTGCAATAACAGCATATATATCATTTTATGTAGTGAACTTTTTTTGTATAGAGTACATGTGTAAGTCTCCTATAATATTGTTTATATATATATGAGAGTGATCACAGTGTTTATAATACATACATATATATGAGAAGATTGAAAATGCGTGTATTTTATATAAGTTCTTCCGGACGACAAGGAGACGATGTATAATGATAATGATGATAATGGGCGTCCTGTCATCAACATCAACATAGAAATAAGAGACAAAGTCAAGTCAGTCACTCAGCAATATATGGAAAGAAAGGAAAGAAAATAGGAATGAGAGATAGAAAGAGAGAGTCAGTCGCAGACATTGCATTGACTCACTCAACTCTGTGCACATCATATAAAACACAACAGGCAAAGAAGGCAGATTGTCATACATAAGAAGTGTAAGTACCCTGCATTTCTACTCGTTTCGTTCGTTCCTCCGTTTCGTTTCGTTCTATCATTATCATCATCATCAACAACATCGTGGAAACATAATGAAGCTTCGTATAGTTACTTCCAGTAGCATTGCAAAGCTCAGCTTCGTCTCTTCCCTAACAACTACTGGTTTCCTTATGAGTTTCGTTTACCCTTACACGGCCATTACTGTCTTAGAATTTCTGAGTAGTAGCGTCTGAAGTGGAAATTCTAGTCCAAAATGGCGATTATGTGAAGTTGTTTGGGAAAATAGTAATTGTAGGTAAAACAAGTAGAGAAGTGAAGGATTTAATAATGTCAAAGAAGATGTACTGTTAGGAAAACAGGCAAAGAAAATTACTAGCAAAAGAACGTTTCGTTCTAATTAATTAGCTGATTGGTCGCAGTTTACAAGTAATTTAGAAATTACAGTAGAACTCTGTGGATTCCTTCTTCATTTGCCTTTCTAAGTGATTAACGAGCTAATGAATTTTTAAGGTACAGCCACTGCTTTGTATGCAGTTGGTTTTTGTTGTCGTATTTTTACTCTTTTTCTTAATTTGCCAAGAACATTTTTACACAGCTTTTGTCGTATACTACGTATATAACACACCTAGCTGGTGGCTATAATAATATAAAAGCATATATAAGGTAAAGAAGAGGTTTTCCTTCAATTAAAATACGTACAGACTATAATTACATACTTGACTATGTTGTGCACGTATATAATAATAAGTGACTTGACTTAAATTCAGAACTGAGAATATTCTCAGTCCGAAACAAGCTGCAAAGAAATGGTGTAGTATAAGTTTTGTAGTAATGGCAAAAGCAAACTTAGCCAGCATGACATGACTCGTCAGTCTTTCAGCTCTGATGTTCACTTCTCTCTTATCTTTTAAACTATGAGATAGCATTTACTAATAGAACAAGTAGTTAGTGGTGTACCTACCAATAAAAGTCAAGTCAAACCACAATGATGTGATGCAACTCAAAGAACATACAAAACAAGACATTCGACTTGGATGGACTGCCTGCTATCAACGGACGGTGGTGTGGTGATGTGATGTGAAGATGAGTCTAGAAGATGAGTGAGTGAGTGGCCTATCTCTCTACACATAAAATACTTCTGTTTGTACACAGACCTAGTCTTATAATTTTGTAATAGTACAACATTGCATCTCGTACAATATACCCTTTACACTTACCATATATGCGTATTGACTGAAGTACTGCGTTGTGCATGTTCTTTCGAGATATATAACGTGTATAAATTATATACGAACATAGTAAATATAAATACAGGCATAGTTTCAACTCCTCGACAGACCTATGAGTGTAAGTAGGAGGAGAAGAATGAGAATGATGATGAGTTTCTAACTTGAAAATTGTGAGATAAGGAATGTTGCTTCCTTTTGACTTTGACGTTTACCTCCTACTCGTCGTCTCTTGAGTTTTCAGTTCAGCCTCAGTCATTCTTTCCTTTGCTTAGGTTGCTTTAACACTCGCTCCTGTCTTCTTCTCTTATAGTAGTTCACTTCATATACAACACTCATTTAGTAATAATAAGACGAGACTACTATTTCAACGTATAATATGGTGTAGTCTTTACATCTGACTATTTCTACGGAAAAGATAAGTCTGTCCTGTTATGCGAAGAAACCAGCCAACTGCAACGCAACCACATAGTTCAAGATACTATTTATATAGCCATCAAGAAAATTTTGAAATGTCAGAGACCGTGTGGTGTGGTAATGCGAAAATATTTAAACACGTATAAGCACGGTGTACAAAGCACAGTAAGCAGAAACAGAAATGCAACTCACAGTGAGTTTACTTACTGTGAGACACAAAATAATGACACAACCATAGAACTGAAGGCCCTTGGTGAAAATGTTCAATAATTTATACCACATAATTGAAATAATTACTCAAAATTTGAATTGGGACATTCATCACATAGTGGCATATTTAATTTTTCCAATTTTCTTTTAATTCATATCTCAGATATCTGGCCACTACTTCTGGCCAAATGAATTTACATACAATCATTGCATTGCTTAGGATATGCGACTTAAGTAATGAGACCGGCAAAAATGATTCCTTAACAAGTACCTACCTATTTTTCGAAAATGTACAAATCTGAGTCTAATGTCTTAACAATAGCACAGCACAAATGTATGTTATATTGCTGTCCAATTCCTCACTGTAGTTCAGTGATTCTCATGCTCATGTAAAATTAGTTGTGTGAGCGTTGGCTTTAAAAATCAATGTTTTAAAAAACGAAGACTTAGTTTACATGTTCCTAACTGTTGTATCATTTTTATGGTACAAAATATGCGTTAATATCTTATTAAGCCAATATCTTTGCATTTGTGTTGCAATAATACTTTATTCGACAATTTGTGAAGAAGTAAAGAATGTTCTCTTGCGGTAGAAATTTTTATGAGATGCGCTATTGATGTGATTATCTAGCTGTTTATATTAAATGTTCCATTCTAATACGTGGATGCTTACACTTTACACTGTTTTACCTTTAAAATTTTAAGTTGCACATAATAAGCATGCACTGTCGATGGAGCAGATAAGTCACAAAAATGAGCGAGTGTCATATCAGTACATCTCTTTTGTGAACTATTGCAATACTATTGGCTCACAATGCAATTATGGCCCCGAAATGCAAAGGAAGGGACGATACGACGTTACTTTCTGTATATAGTTGAAGATGTAGGTAGATAAGTCAAGTTACACAGCTCAAAAATATTCACTTCATACACCGAGTTGACAGTAAAGGGAACTCTGTGGTGTAATATTTGTGTTAGATGTCTGTTGTACTTTAGTCAGTGGGATGTGTCTGTAGGTTTTCTGTTCAAGTTTGATGTGTCCTATCTATCTGTGACATCTCCGCGTGAAATCACTGCATTACTCTTGCCGCTTACTTAGGTCGCAAGTAATACATAGGTAGTACATTATATTCATAGACTGCAAATATACGTTTCTATTTACAAGTTGAGCTATCAGTGTTAAACATTACGTTGCATTTCTTGACTTTCTCTTTGTTGTCGAATAAAAATGTGATCAGTTATAAGTTATAATGTATTCTGTGGTATATATGTATAGACATAATATGATGTTTGTTTGTAAATGTTGCTGTGCAGAATACTATATAGATTTTTCTACTTTGAATTTACGCGACTTACTTATAATTTTACATACAAAATCAATGTTCAATTGCAATGTAATTATTTACTTACAATTAGTAGTATAAAATATTTGATGTACAGACAAAATAAGCTTCAGTACGTTAACTACCTAATTTTTCTAGAAATTTTCAAGTCTGTTGAATGTTGCTAACATTAGCAAGCAAAATATTACGTTTTTGTATAATGAATTTACTGTGTATATGTACTACTATACGTTTATTTATATGTAATAGTGGCATAGTAGTAGTTTTCTCTATGTTCAAGCTATACACGCTGAGGTCATCATTTTTCAGTCGTCTCATTTCCAAGTTGCGTCGATGTCGACTCGACATTCAGCGAGTGAGCGACGGGACTCACTTCAGCCCGACCCACCGTAACACTTCCGGTTTCACGATGGTGACGAATTCGTCTTTTGTGAATATGAATTCCTTTCTTGCACTCACTACCATTACAACTCACCCCTCTGCACTACTGTCATACACGGACTATTATTTATTTCTTCCTTCGTACCCAGACTCTCTACATCATACAAAGTACTCTTAAAGATACCTTCCTATAACAGAATATATATATGCAGAAACCAAAATTTGTAATGTGCACCACTATAAATAATATTTTTATGTCTACGTAGTAGTCTAAGTAGTCTAGTAAGTGCATAATGACTGTGTACACTGCAAGTACTGTAATAGGGTATTTCAGAAATGAAATTTTTCTCTCTTCTTTCTGGTTGACTGGCAAAAATGTTTATAATGTAATGACATCTTTTATTATGTCTGATGCAAGGGACCTCCACGCTATACTAATTAGACAAACTTCCAATAAGGACAAACTACCAATTAAACGGAAAATCATTAATTCTTATGGATTTCTTCAAGAATGTAATACAACATAAATTATGGAAACTTTTAACCCCTTTAACTCTCCTGTAAAAAGTATGACACACTTTAAAATGTGATGTATTTTTCTCTTCACATTGATTTGTAGCGTATATTGTTTAATATACTGTCCTGCATCACTTTTACCAGTCTATCATTATTGGAATGGTTTGAGTTGTTACTAAAAATCTCAAGAACATCACCTCACCCCTGGAAGCTTGAATACTTATAATCCAATTTAGTATCCTATCATCCTGAAACGAAACTTAATAGGGTTATTAAGAATAGAAAGGCATACTTAAAATAAAAAGACGAATCTAAAGAAAGATTCCAAGTTGCTCTTGGCTTATGACTTGACACTTGGATGGTTATACTGGCAGTCTGAGGAAGAAAAAGCCGTAGTGAAAAATAAGCTTACACACTGCACGGCTGTCGAATGATTCGTTGCCTGGTTTGCTTGGTTTGTCCTGTTCTGTCCTTCCTTTTGTTGTATCTGTGGGTGTGTCGATTTTGATGCCATGTCATCGTCATCATTATCGACTCGCTTCTTAGTTAGTGTTGGCCAACTAACTAACTAACTCTACCAAAGCAAGAATTCAATCCAACCCATTGCTATACAAAGACATCTCTTAGTACAAATGCTCAGCATTAACACTCCTACTACTACTGTAGGTACTTACATATCTCTCTACTCATATACTTTGTAGGTTTAAGTACTTTTGGTTTTCGATTTGCTTGCTTGAGAGTATTTCCTTATAAATTCATCGTGTGCTAGTTAAGGAGTGTAGCAGGAGTGTAATAGTTAGTTAAGTATTTCAACATTACATAGTTATGCATTAGGACAAGTGCTAGTTATAGGTTTTCGACTACAAACTTAACAACCAAACCACCACAACTCAAAATCACCAAGGCTTAACAAGCTAAAAAGTGCTGGCGTGATGTGGTACATTCTATTTGATACGTTCTGCTGTATAAGTTCACGATACTCTATGGCTTCAACTTTTTATAAAAGCATTACATTATATTAACATATATCATATCGCATCATGTAATACCTCGCCTTGTTTTTATGACGGAGTATATACTAATATTACTACGACTACTACTACGAAACCCAAATCAGAAAGAAAAGACTATGCACTCCAGCAGACTCGACTCTAACTAAAGTACATAATTCCATACAGCAGTAAAGAGTAGTAAATTCTATTACTTATCGTATCGTATCATTCTTCACGTTATTTTTTATTACATTCGTATAATATACTATTAAGCTCGGACTGGTCTGCAGGATGATGACTGTTTAAAATCTTACAACATTCATATACTAAAAAGTATTGGTTTAGAACTACCTGTATGTGTAAACGTACCTAAGTTTAAGTACTATATCGTCTTTGTATTTGCTTTTGAGTACTAGGTACTTTAAGACTATAAACAAAAAATAGTATTTACAAGATATGTCCGTGTGAGTGTGTGTGGGTATAGTAATGGACTTAAACTTATAAATCTTTAGTGTTACTACTATAGTATGTGAATGTGTGTATAAATTGTAATGGACACATTCACATGCATATAAAGTGTATACGTACACGTAGAACACATCTGTGAGTAAATAGGCGTTTGTATCTGTACTTAGCATAATATGGGAGTTGGTTTTGACGGTTGAATTTAACTAGCACTCGTTAGTCGTTGGTTAGTTAAGGTTATATAGAATAGATTAGATTAGTTTGGCATGGCTCATGATGGTATGGCTGGTTAACTGATAAACAGAGTGAACAAGCAGTGCGAGCACAGTTGGATATGCTCAGAAAGGTGTCTGGAGTTTCTGTATTCGTCGTCGTCTTATACTCGTGAGTTGAGCTGACTGAGTGAGTAGAATCTGATTTTCTTGACTTGTCTTGGCATTGGATGAGAGAATGAAATGAAAGCCAAACCTCACCCATGGCTGCTTTGCTTTTGCCACTCTGCCATTATTTCTGTTTCATCCATGTATTTCCTGTTAGCTTCAATTCGATAGACAGCTGTGAGTGTGAGACTGGTTGTTATGTATAATGTGGACCTAAAATGCAACTCAAGGTAACGAAAGACTTTAGTAATAATTTTTTTGTGCGTTTTTTATTTTTATTTCAGCATTTCTTATTATGCGAGATAACTTCCTTGTGATTTTATGTCCTCTTTTAATTCTCTGAAGTTATGAAATGTTCGAATTCTTGGTATTTACTCCTTTAGGAGGTACGTGGAGATCGAAATTGTGAAGATGATTAAAGGTAACATGCGTTAGGTTACACAAATAAAATGATGTAAGTACAGATACAACTACCGAATGATGAGACGTACGTGTATGTGTATGGTTATAATACACGTGTTGTAGGTTTTACGGTGTATAGCGTGTTAATAGCAGTAATAAAGGGACAAGGGATGATATTCTATTGACACACACAGTACTTATGTTCGTGTATGTAAAAGTAGGAGGAAAGATGAATTGGCCTTCACTCGATTTGCTTCATTAGAGTTTCTATTCATCTGTTGAAATTATCAAAAATTGTTTCGGATCTACCATTACGTTGCCTTGCTGTGTGCTCTACGTCGTATGCTCGTTTACTTTCGCTGTTGTCCTGCCTTGACTGATCTCATCATCGCTAGTTGTGTTGCATTCAGATTCCCTAGTGTAGTAGTAGCTCCAGTTGAACTGCTAGAAATATATGTACATCTTCCTGACTGAATGATAACATAATGTAGGGCATTTACTAGGAAAAGACACGAGGAGAAACAAGAACACAGGAGGAATACGAATGAGTCTGATGAATAAATGCGACTATGTAGCAACTTAACTGAATTATGGAAACCAAGGTTCATTCATCCAGCCGCACACATGATTTTCCGTGGCAGTGCCGTGATGTAATATATTTTAATGAATCCACCTTCACTTTTCTTAATTGATTGTATAGAGCAGAAAATGAAAATGTGAGATTTCAACAAGAAAAGACTTGTTATAATTATAGACAGTTGGTCGTACATACATATGTGTTACGCAACATCGTATTCTTTACTAGGCACTCTCTTTATGAAGAGCACGCTCTTGTTCATTTACTAATGTCACTTTTGTATACATAGGTATATTATTTATGTGATTAGATTTCTATGTGTATGTTATGTACGTAGTAACTTATAGAAATTTCTATTCGATTCATTACTCTCAGTCACATTTACAATTTCCATCAGCTCTTCTCATCTCTTCTGTCAATTCAGCCAGCAATTAAGAAACTGTCTTAGCTTGACTTTAGAAATTAGAGTAGTACAGCAGAATAAATATCATTTCTGAGCCTTGACAAGTCCTCGTGTCTACAAACAAGACAGATAGACAGAATTGGCATCAACTTTTCTTGCCTTGTCGACTACCACACTACTCTTGCCTTGTTTGTATTTATTTTATTATATACGAGTGATCAGGCAACTTCAGCCTTTCTGTACTGCATTGCATCTATTTGCTATTGTATTATCATCTGTACTTTTGCTTTTTCTACCATTCGATTTGTGATGGATGACGACTATTACTTATACCAAACGTTATATCGTATCTGTATATAGATGTACAGGGCAGTGCAAGTGGATGATGAATAGCAACGAATGTTTTTCTCGTACAATTTCATCCTATGTAATATCTATTAGTGTATACTTACTACAATTCTAAATGGAAGTGCTGCACACAATTTTCTGTTCTGGGCTCCTGCGGGTAATTGCATGGTGGACTAATCATGGAGTACCCGAGGGAAAACCTGTCATTATCCAAGACAAAAAAGACTCAATGATTACACTGTATTACATACATACTACGATGCCTTGTTCGTTATATCCTACACTTATCCCGTTCTAATACATGCGAGTGGTGCAGTAGCTATAAGTTGTAGCTGTAGCTATACTAACTAACATGAGTTGTAGCTAAAAGTTCGTAACTTGTATTGTGTCTGAAGTTTTATTCTCAATGTATTTATTTTTCTTTCTCCTATTGGGAACATTTTTGCAAATTCTTTGCTTATTACAGCTTTACTGTTTAATTATTCACAAGTTGTAGGCTTATATAGATTAAAACAATAATAATTAGATTTGTGGTATTACCATTACGTAAAAAGATCATTCTTTGTTCACACTCATTTATCTACGACACAAGAGAATTCCCATTACCTACAGATAAACTTATTGATGCAAATAAAATTCAATATTAAATTATTACCTTGAATGTACACTTAATTAAGCAAAGTGAGTTTCACAATAATATATTAAGTTTCCAACTTCCAACATTTCTAGCACAGTGGAAGAATTTTATGGCAAAAATTAATTAGAAGGTTGTAAAAAAGTGTATTTATCAAATTGAAATATGCTACACAATAAACAAAAATTCTTTGTCTGTAAAGGACGTAAAGGAGTAAAAAACTTAAGTTAGCATGATTGTTAGTGATGTGTTGAATGAACTCGTTTGTAATAAGTTCGTATTTTTAAAGATACGAATAAATCCATACTT
This sequence comes from Pogonognathellus flavescens, assembly GCA_019776165.1. Lineage (NCBI taxonomy): Eukaryota > Metazoa > Arthropoda > Collembola > Entomobryomorpha > Tomoceridae > Pogonognathellus > Pogonognathellus flavescens. The sequence continues at coordinate 43,147 of JABASD010000212.1, forward strand.
GAAACTGCCACTTCAAATCAGTAAAATTGCTGTTACATAAATATTTGTATACATTCCCTTTAACTCATAATCTATTTCCAGTACATAATATTGATCTTTGAATGAAACCAACAAAATTTGTGCACTGTAATAAAAACAGCATTTACATTTGGAAACCAATTGTAGTATAATTGGTACTTAAATGACAAATAATTGTTGCTTTACTCATTTCACAAAGTAAACATTGAAAAACTCATGGCAGTCATCAATGAGCGGTTAAAGCCAGCGAAGCGCAGAAAATGGGCATTGAGAACTCCATTACACTTATATTGCATGTATAGAGAACACAATAAATGTCCGCTATCTGTATTCTATTATATGATGATGTGATGAGTGCTATGTAGGCAAACAACAGAAGTGATCTTGAAAGTCAAGTGTGTTTTCAGATGTTCACTTATTGTTAGCTCGAGACTTTTGCTTACAGAGTGCTGGTAGTACTCTCTTTACTTACACAATCCAACACACACACACTACATACACAATTCATTCTAGTACAAAGCATAATACGATTAGACTGGCATTGCACTTGATATGACGGAATATCATTATCACACACTAGTCTGTTTATGTCTCTTGCAACTTTACTATGGTTATACAGAATGTCCTACTATAGCTATAGGAATTGTATAGACTCTTTTATTCTGCATACCTATAAGGTATTCATTGTACTTACAGCAAAAGCAAAGCCATTTATTCAATAATATTATTATTCCTTTACACTTTACACCGCACACACGCACATAAAAGAAATACCGGTAACATTGCTTTACATTCACAATACATACATGCAGTGAGAAAAATCATTTTCTCCAACATTACTATATACGTACGTACGACAAATTCTACTACAAACAAGTATTTGTGTAGCACTTGGCTAGTCTTTGATTCCTTTTCGTCTGTCTATCATCCCCTCACATAGAAATTCTTTCAGAATATTGAATTGTGAATATTATATATGGTCGTGGTGGAGCATGTAACTTCTAACTAAAGCTTTTTGTATTGCGAAGTATAATATAAACTACTTTATTATGAACAGTAAAGAAGAAGATGAACGAAAGTAAGATTGGAGCCGAGGGAAAGAAAGCCGTGTCAAGTGATGCGATGTGACTGATTGTCATTGTGTTGTGTTGGCGTTTAGTGTGAATGAATGATCTTAATTTTAAAGAAACACAATGGACTAATGGGAAAAACTGAATAGTAGTTAAATCCTTTCTTGTAATAATATTACCATATCATTTTGCCTGGCTGTGTGGTACTTTTAATATTGTTACACTACTACTCCCACCCTACATCATCAGCGACTCAAATAACGCACTTTATAACAATAAAGAATACACCTATACCAACTTATATAATAAACTACGTAAGTATAGTAATAATATGCACATCTTACGCTATGCATTGTGCCATTATAGTCGTAGTAAAGCACATTTAATAAAATGAAATCCTTTGTCATGCCCTTTTGCATTATTATCATAATACTAATTCTTTGCCTTGCCTTGACATACAGACAGAGTTAGTATTCAAATAAAAGTACAATGGCTGATAGTAAATGAATGAATAGAGTATACTTTATGGAGTTTATGTATAGAATACCTACTACAAGCGTCTATATGAAGTATACCTAAGTTATATTATTACTTCATATATTACGTAGTGCAACAATGAATGTCTACTCTTTTTAAGATGCGTTTACACATTTGTATTACAGTATTTGTAATTTACATGAAATGGAAAACCAACATTTAATCCACAGTAGACACAGACGATCGAAAAATACTGATATATATTTAAGTTGACTTTTGCAGTCATAAAGGATGTTCAACCGCCTAGGAATCTACAATTATACAATTTTTATTATTTGGAATCATTAAATTAATGTCTCGAACGTTAATTTGTGTCTAAGCCAAAGAAGTTTGTTAATGCCAAATCAAGTGAAGTACAAAATTCGTAGGTGTAAAACTTAATTGTAATTAACGTTAATACAACTTGTGCTCTATTTGCACTTTTTGTACAGAGTATTCAAAGGAACGTTTTCTGCGTTTCCTTCGTTTTTTACAAAGATATTATATTCGTTTTAGAGAGTCTAGAAATAGTTTTCCAACATTCTGGGATAAGTTTAATTAGGTATACATACTACAAAGTGAATGCAGGAACATTATTAATATTATCAGCATCCGAACAAACATTTGACTATAATATTAGGGTAGTATGCCTATTAAAACCCGAAACGAGTAGTAGTGGGCCTACTGGAGGATGGAATAGGTTGCTAAGTTGCTGCCACGTAATAAATTATCTTATGTAAGGGATGGCTGTGCCGCCGATTCTATTCTTTTGAATTTCTGTGTGTTTCATAACATTCTTCATGCTCAGTAGATTTCCTTATTTTCATAGTTTAGCCTTTAAATTGGGTCTCTATCTCGGAGCGGCAGCCACATATGTCCCATACTTCCGCTCCGTCAACTCATTCACTTACAATGGGATTGACCTAGCCGTAGACTTACATTATTACTATGTGGATGGAAAATCGCGTATGCACTAGTGGTAATGATAGGAAAAGTCGAGTTCATTTCTCTAAGTTAAGTGGATTATAGTGGAATTGACTAATGTAATTTAATTGTGATTGTGATGCAATGGACGAGAATTGAATAGGTTTGGTTTGGTCGGGGGCACAAAGAGAGTTCCAACATGATATTATTTAAGCGGAGCGCAGAGAGAAGGAAGATGGAATTAGGAATTGTGTGTTAAGTTACAATGATGCAGTCAAAGTGAGTTTATATAGTAGAACAGATCTGTCTCTGTTCGTTTGTCATAGTAGCAGTGTGCGTGCATTTATATGTAATAAGTATGTGTGGCAGACTGAGTGAGTGAGTGTGTCTTTGTGTGTGTGAAAGTAGAATAGGGTAAGCAATGCAGGAAGAGATAGTGTTAATAAAATAAAACTGATTTAATTTGATTTGATTCGATTTTAATTGAGTTGGCTGTTTCTATAGACTGGTTCGTGAACGTGATTTCAGTTGGTTTAAGCTTAAATGAGTTGACTCCAGTGAAACGTGGCGAAGTGAACTTGGCTTGATTTGACTGTTTGGGTCGACGAGACGAGGGCAGTTGAGTGGGTTAAGCTAATAATATTATTATTTCTAATGTAACCATATTATTGCTATGCCTGCCCATCTTTGTCTGCTCCGTTTGTCCTACCCTATCTTTCTACACTCCATTTTACTTCACTTAAATAGGAACCTCATCTGACGAGGGTGTTGCTTCACTCCTTTAATTCAGATTTCAGTGATTCCAAACTCCTGTTATGGTTAAATGAAAAGTAAAATTCCCTGAGCTCGAGTACATAATTGAGCAACAGAGTGTAAGGTGATTTAATTTGACTTCAGTTGATAGATACAATATGTTTGGTAAATTACAATGGAAAAAGTAACAAATTGAAAATTCACAAGAACAGAAACCAAACAAAAATTCGTTTCCAGTTTCTTCGGTTGCCCCAAAAGATGAAAATACATAATATGTAAATACATTAACTAATGTCCCGAATTCAATCAACATTAATTATAGACTTATGTAATTATGTATCTTTCTAATCAAAATTTATTATTTGTAGACGTATGTCTTTATGATAGCATAAGTAATTTGCAGTGTAATGAAGTAATGATTCAATGATAAACAAAGTAAGCATGTTTTTACCAGACTGCTTAGACGAAAAACTATAATGCAAAAAATTGAGTAAAGAACGCAGCTCAAAACATATCGTATATATTATAGCCTCGCTTAGTAATTCTGTAGCAAAATATAACACACTCTTTTTACACATTCTGAAATTCTGATGAGGATAAAGTTGACCGATCCGAAATAGATTTAGGGATTTACTCCTGACTTGGTTTTGACTGATGGAGAAAAAATGAAATGGAAAAGGTTTAGGATGAGAGATTGGTAGTAGCCATGTCCCGTTTGTGGTGTTTTCCTTTCCATACTAGTCCTATAAGCAGTGCAGTGTGTAATAATTCAGCTGATAATGTAATATTATTACGTATACAATAAATATAGTGAAAAACAAGACTTAGCACACAAACACACACGTTCATCTGACATTCAATCCACTGCACAGGAAAATTCTCAAAGCTCTACTCTACTACCATTGCTGTGTACATCGTAAATATTATAAAGATTTCTTTAGAGTTGATTTTGAGTCGCTTTCCTCACATTTTGCTTTCCATTAGTAGTTGAATATATATTTGCCAACTCCAGCATTTAGGAAGTGGATAGCTGTATCGCTGCTGCAACTACTGTTGCTACATTAACCACCACAGAAAGCTGCTGAGGAGCGTAAAATTCACAGTTACAGAGAAATTGTGTACGTACGTATTATATAGCTAAGTAAAGGCTTCCGAATCGAAAATTTTACACAGTTCAGAGAGAGAGAGAAGCATGAAGATACGAAGGATGGAAGCAGCCGCGATCCTACTACATCCACACAGAGACAGGACAGGCTTATAGATTTTGTGTAAAATTCATGATAATGCTGGTGATGGGTTTCACGCTTGTGAAATCCCGTCGTGTTCTCTCTCAGACTGAGCTGCACAGAGATAATTTATCATTTTTCCTGTCAATCGACTTGGATTTCCAGCTCGAATGAATGAATTCATGATAGCGACTGACTCGTTTCGACTCCCATCCTTTCCTCGCTTCCTCATCTCACTCTGTCTCCCAGATAGCTACGTTTCCATTCCTCCGTCTATTAAATAACACTATTTGTACACTCACGCTACATAAATGTACGGTAAAATAGTCTTCTTATATTTACCACGCCAACTTGCTCACATACAAAATTATATTCGTACAGAGACAAAATAGACTTATAGCAGCCTTCGCCTTCTTTTCCTTGCAATGACTGAAACGACTACTGCTATGACGAGAATCCCTCACTTATTCACCCCGTCCTTCTGTCACTCAAGTCAGACGGGTAGGCTAACGTATCATTTCGTCTCTTCCGCTTGCCTTTGGCTCTTTTCACTTGGACCACCAATCGAATTTACCATCTTCGTGTATTTATTTATAAACTTACATAAGAGATACGAATTCTCCTTCCTTTCAACTTTCCAAGAACTGCTCGCAAACGCTGATTCAATTCTACGTACCAATTTCCAATACCACGCCAAAAAAAGGAATAATTTTCATAATGGTAATTTTTCATTACAAATATATGCAGATCGTTGTTGCTCTATATGATGTGTGCTTTGAGTTAATGAATTCTCGTAGTTTTTTAAATCATTTCAATGTTTACACTACGTAATTACAATAATTAGTAGCCGCAAATGGAAAAGGTTAAATATAACAATTGCTACTTATGAAAACGGTAGGATGATGACATAATTAAGTGTTGAAAGCAATGATTTAACTGTGCTTAATGTCATACTCCACTCACATATAGGTGTAATAATAAACAAAACATTGTTTTGTAAATGCATCCTTTCACTCTATTTGTATTTAGTATTTGTATTGAATCCTATTGTTTGTACGTATTCAATTGAAATGAATTGACGAAAGGCTTCCTATATTACATGCTTGCCTATTAGTTTCACACAAAACACCATGAGGACATAACACAACTCTTTATTATATTATAACAGTAGACACAACACAATCCACCCAAACACCATACCAGCAGCCATATCCAAACTGCAAATACAAATCCTCTGAATATATAACTACTATTAGTATAATAGTAAACTAAACACATAATATACATAACCAAAAAGCTTATACATACAAATGGAAATTGAATAGGCCACACTATTATGCATTTATATTATGTACAAAGTGTAAAGCACATAAAATGACAAAACACTCTTTGCTACTGCTACTACTCTTCAATACAACAATGTAACAAAAGCTTCATTAAAATCAAATAAAAGGTGCATCGAATAATTTCCATATTATGTACTCATTCAATTACCGAGACAATAACAATCAAAACACTTGACAGACTGACTAACTGACACACACACACATACGCAATCCAATGCAAATGCAACCAAGACCAAATGAGTGACTGACTAGCTATTACTAATAGTATAATAACTTTTCGTTTCTACACACAATAACATGAAGTATACAGATAATAGTTTTCTATATAACTTATACAAAACCCTGTTGGTAAAATATACAGAGCAAATGAGCATGCAGTCGAGAGTGTGCCATTCCATTTACACTCTCTCTCCTAGTAAAGTCATACAGTTCTACAGACAACACACAACACACGCATTAAATGAGTCAAAGCCAATCGAATAGACAAACAAATCAAATGCAATTGTATTCAGAATTTCATTGTATTCTTTAGCTGAAAAAAGACTCGGTCTGTCTGACTATATTCAATTCTTTCCTTTCTATTCCTCTCTCTCTATGGTAAAACTGCACTACTTTTACTAACTCGTCATTTTCATTTCATTCACAAATCTCAAACAAACTCACCGACAATGAATGCCACAATGAAGTGTAAACGTAACTATACAAAGAATATTAGTGCATCTATTAGTACATTCTATTACATTACTACTATTATACTTATACATCTATCCCTTTGCATATTACGTTCATGTATTTATACTCAAAGAATAGTAATAATGCGTGCAGGTATTATTATTACAACTTCCATTTCATCTTCATATTTATATATTTTATACGCTGTAATAAAACCTATTGTGTGTGTCTAATCTGGAGTAGTGTTTTGTATCACAGTGTAACTTTTGTGTAGCACGTACCTGCTAAGTTTCTATGTACAAAACACAATGCGTGCACATAACACAGATACTCGGAAAAGTAACTGTGTTACTAAATATACTTACGAATTCCTTTTCCTTATAGTCTTCCACTGGTTTATTGCACTTTTGGAAGTATAATATCGCATAATACACTCACACATACCATAACAGGGAAGTATATAAGGAATTAAGTACACCGTAAGAATAGTAGTAGTAGGACAGTAGAATATAATACATACGACAATGCATCACATTAACTCACTTAATACAATGCAATGCGTAGCAGTACTACTCTTTTCAACACAGTCGCACACAATGCAATAACAATGCACTTGTATTTGTTACAACTTCCTAAGTATACGGACCGTGAATGAATTTCACCACTATTTAGTAGTGCATTCCTCCTGAACAACTACCACATAGAAAAGAGACATCATCATAATAATTCTATTTATGATGCAATTCTTATGTTAGGCTCTTGTTGTCACACATTAGAATATTTAATGGCCTGTACATAAACGAACCTCTACCATAGTTCGGGTAATTTATGTAATAATAATGTGTCTTCTTTCGTTCTCGAATTTCTTTCTGGTATACTTGCATTGTTTTTTGCATTGTGATTTCTTAAGACGATTACGCACAATTTCAAGCCTGCGAAGGCATAAGATTTCTAGCGTAATAAGTCTAGCAGTGCACTATTTATTTAACATATTTCAGAATATATTTAAAATACATACTGAGACAGGTAAATAGAAACGGAAGAAAGCACTCGTGTATATTATTTATATAAATACCTAAGCCTTGTAGTACAGTAAATAGAAACGGAAGAAAGTACACTTGTATAAGCCTTGTACACAAATTAATATTGTATTATTAAAGAATACACAACAAAAGGAATGAATTGTATGTATTGTATCTGAATGAAGTAATGTGATGCAGTTGCATTTTGTTATAGCCATTCTTCTGTTGATTACTAAAGTGAGCTACTGCAAAAATGATGATGGTGATGATGGTGAGCTTACGACAATAGAATAATAATAAACAAACTGAATTGGACTTTAACAATGAGAGTGGGTGAGTATAGTTGTGTATATAGTTACTAGTGAAGGTGGTATTATTTAATTATAATATTATGCAATGCAGTAGTAATGGGATGAAATGATGTATAGTAAGGCAATGGAATGCAAAAAGAGGAATACAAAACAAGTGCATGTGCATAATGCACTGATTTTGAATCCCTGTGTTTATTCTTTGGTTGGTATTATTCTGTTGTTATCTTTGAAAGAGATTCTTTTATGTTGTGGATAGGTAGAGACAGACAGAGAGGAGACTTATAGAAGAATAAGGTATTATTATTATATGCAGACTGCTGTTGTTATTGTTGTTATCTAAGGCAGTGGACTGTGTAGGTTTTAGTGTAGTAGATGTATTATGCTCGTCGAGACTACTATTATTTAAGCCAGGCATTTATGTTATGATATGAATAACTATTATTTATTTATTTGCCCATTGAAATTGAAAAGAGGAAAGACAGGAGCGGATAATAAGGAAAGAATGAATGAAAACAAGTCAAAATCAGTCGCGTGCCTTTCTTTCTTCTTTTTCTCATTCTATTCAGGAGTGTATAGTGCAGTAATAGTCTCGTCTTTGACTTTGGCAATGGCAGTGAGATTTTTGTTGTTGATTTTGATGGTACTTACTTACTTATTTGCTGTTGTGGTGGTCTGATGGCTATGGCTTTGAGTTTTATTGAAATGCGAGATATGTAAAATGAAATGGTGGTGTTTTGTTGGTGGCCTAGTGTAGTTTTGTAGTAGTGGAAGCAAGTGGTGAAATTCCTTTTCATAATGTTAGAATAGAGACGAAGCAAGAAAAGAATATTCACAATCAGAATAGTCGAAGCCAAGCGAAAAGGAGAGAATAGTGGTGAATTGAATTGAATTCAATGGGACAACCTGCTGCACTTTTTCCTGTCCTTTTTCCTTCTTTTATTTATACACACTCACAGTTGACAGTCACTCACACCAGTTCTACAACTGGCTCTTCAGACCAGAGATATATATACGGAATATACACAAGAGATGGATATTTACCAAGTAAATAGCATCCACACACACACACACAGTTATTGTAGTTGATTCAAAGGTACTTTATCACTTTTCTATACGTTACGATAGGTTAGGGATGTTTAATGCCTGCTTTATACGAGATAGAAGCACATTCACAATTTAACTGTGAAAGAAATGAAATAAAACGAAATGAAGATCAAATCGGATTTCATTTAGAACCTCTGTGTACATACACATACATACATTTGCTGTTTTATAGCACTTTTATACGCTACGATTGAATTGTTCTTTTTCGTAGATAAAGTCGAGGCACGGGTTCTCTTCTCGGATATTCAGACTTTTCTTTTGCTATAATATGTACTTCTACTCTCTGGCACATACATACACACACACATAGTAGTAGTAGTATTTATACGAAAGTGGAGTACTATTGTTCAAACATAGGTAGCAGTTTTATAATATTGTAGCATTTGCTTTCCTTTCCTTCGCTTTCTATTCCTTGTGAATTGAATTGAATCTATAATAAAAGTGCATCGTGAATTCCTCTTTTATTCTCTTTTGTGTCGACAAACACAAAATAATACTAACCTGCATTACTACACGCTTTGTGCATTGATATTCAGCAACCTATGGGTGACTATTTGTTGGTCATGTCTCACAGTTCGGTATAATACGACTTTTCTTCTACTAACAAAAGTATGAATGTATTTCTCATAGATATACTATATTGTATTTCTATAGAAAATAACTTGTATTTACTATTACCTCATTATTTTCACTGTGAACGTAAGGTGGCCGACCAACAACAAGTTGAGTGTGCATTTTGTTTGCATTCACGAGAGATTCAATTCAAATTCATGAATTGAATCGTCGTCGTCCTCATAGAGTAGTAGCTTGTCTTCATACAATGCACTTTGCCTTTTGATACGCTATCATTGAACATCACACATAGAAAACGGATTTAATCAATGCGAACATGATATATAAATTTACTATCTTTATGACCAAGGCACATAATGTTCTATTATTTGGAATTGTGTCACCACTGTAATGAAAAGAAAGGCACAGGGCATTTCAGTCTCGTGTTACTAAATGTATTTATCACATTTTTTGTTCGTGAATGCAAAGTCAATAGACACAACAGCATAGCAGGTAGATTTTTTCTGTATGGTAATCCTCAACATATAATTTGTTTTGAAAATGCTGAATTGAAAACACATTATGGAGAGTGGGTCGTCTTTTTATTTTCTTTGTGGGTTGAGCCTCTGTTGGTAAATGCGCAATTAGAAAAATCCTTTAAGTACCTACTGTGTGAAGTACCGTTCTGGTATGTTCATTTTGTAGTTAGTTAACAAAGTAGAGCTTATAGAGTGTAAAGAATGACCTTCGTTTCATTAGCAGAGTGACATACGAGCTGTCTTGTCAATATTACTGCTGTACATATACCGACTGATTTCCTTTGGGACATTTCAAAGTTTTTGACAAGACCACCAACAGTGGAGTTTAAAAATAATTATTTCAAGTGTTATTTGAGTTATTTCCTTATACTATTAGCGTGACAGCTACATGCATTTACCTATGTAGTAATTCTTAAACATTTTTCTACCTGTGATGTCAATTTCAATTTAGAAATAATATCAGGAATTATATCACCCAAAAAGAAAGTATACTTGTACTCAAATTGACAAGTTTATATCTTTATTGATACGTACGGAGAATTGTTTCGCTCGGGATAGCTTTATGATTCCAATAACTATTCGTCTATAAACCCAAATGACAGTGTTGTAATTTCCAGTACCTGTGTACTTCTACTGTAGTGTACGGCAATATACGTTAAACGCACCATATTATTTTATTGCTTCCAATAACTTCCGTGATTGGACCCAGGTGTTGCATTTGATTTTTAGAGCAATTCTGTCGGAAAGTCAGCTTTTGGGATTAAATAGATTTTGTACTATACTTACCTTAGCTTTTAATTTTTAAACTATTACCAATGCTTACAACAATAAACCTTATACTACTTGTGTTTATGTTTACACATGTACGTGTATAAGTCAATCTGTAATTATTTCCGACGGTAGAACATCAGGAAGGTTATAAATACTATTATGCAATATCCTTTAGAAGATGTAATTTTGCATAGTATGCAAGAAAATAATTAATAAGATTCATTTGTAATGTTATCGTTGGATATTCATAAAACAACTTTACTTGTTGTAGTAGGCTAAGCAAATAAAATGCGCAGTACACTATAGAATTAGTAATGAAGGCTAATGACATGACAGCGAGTAAAGTTTCGTCGTCATTTTGTCTGTGTGGGGTAGAGAAGCTCATTGAGTTATGGTCATCGATCTTATGTTGACTCTTTCCTTTATAGTCATATTTATTAGTAGTTACAAAAACATTTTACAAATAACAAAGATATTAAAGCAGGTATAAAAATTATATTGCTTTTTCGTAGCTACCTGAACTACGCCTGCCTTTATACTTATTGTTAGTTCTTGTGTTGTAGTTTGAGAGACTTTGTAAATTTTAATGATACTAAAGTAGTATAAGTATTATAGTGTGGGTAAGCAAAGCGATTTGTTATAGCTTGGTTTACATATTGTGTTTATGGAGGAAAGACATAATATACATTTATCTTTTATTGGTCTATGTACTTTAGTTTTAAGTTTCATGAGCCGTATTTGCAGGTGCAATAATGTCATTACATTTTTACAGGCTCTCCCACCAAACGGTCTTCATTACTCAACAGTTACAATCTTACAATTCAACAATTCTCATGCATACAAATATGGTAGCTTGTTCGTATACATGCCTATTTGGATAATGCGTTATATAATTCGGATATATTACTTAGGAACACATTCGTTGTTTAGTGTAGATACGGTAATATACCAAATCAGTCTGCAAACATTCACAAACTGGCTTCAAATAAGATATTTACTTTTACTGATGAAATACGCTTGAAATAATGAAGCGAGGAGAAAATTTTCGGAGAAATTATCCCTTGGTGCGTTTATATTGCCCTCGGTAAATTTTACTACGGCTGTTACCAAACCTAATGATGCTAATTTTCATGGAAAATTTATGCTGCAGCTTGTCCAACCCAATTTTTTACACCTTCATTACACTTTTACGAACTTGTTGTTACAGTCTCTCCCAGTTAACCTGGGAGAAACAAGAATAAAAAAGTAGGTACTATATTGGGTGGTTTATTTATCTGTCTGTAGGGATTTCATCTTTATCCGGCTTTTCCACTACTATATACATATTACCTATACCTACCTATATAAGTATCAACATTAGTACTGCAAACAATTTCATTGTCATTTTAACTTCAATCATATAAATCTTAGGAACCGGTAAATCACAATCAATGAATTTTGTTTAAGTATTGCTTCCTGCTATAAGTAGTTCGTTGAGTACCAGCCATGGGAAAACCAATAATTCTTTTAAGTGTCCATGACACACAAAAATTAATTTCGTGGTAGCTATTAGAGAAATAATTCTGATTTATGCAAGTGCCTTATTTACTGTACCACGATGTACTAACATTGGGTAATTCATAAACACTAAACGTTACTTATGATTTCCGGCATTTATTTAATTTCATTGGAATATTTGTTGCGGTTAAGTTAATAGAAGTTGGTCTTTGGTCTGTTCGGTTGTTTTCTATATGCACTCAACAGCAATTTTTATAATGCTACATTTGTAATCTGTGAGTTTATTGTGTATAATGGCTGCTGGAAGCCAAACTCTTAAATGCCTACATACAAAAACAGACGAGAAAGAGTTGAAGGGATGTATAGTCGTTTCGTTTGTAGTAGTAGGAGTGATGTGGCATTTCAGCTTATCAAGGCAAGTCATGAATCACACAATTATAGGATACAGGACATCACATCATCATATAATCAGTATCACAAGACACAAGTACATACCCAGACAGATAGGAAGGCTACGTCATTCAATCCTCCGAGAGTCAACTCGTATTATTACATTATTATGATAGGATGATTTGATTTAACTCTTTTTTCTGCTGCTTCTCCTCTAATCCTCTCCTAAAGTGCACAGAGCAGGACAAACAACACAATAATGCTACTTATATCTATGAAGGGCTACTTACTTTGTATAAACTGTGAAACTCTCTCTCTCTCTCTCTCTCTATAGGGAATAATATACATATGTGTGTAATACTGTCAACTCTGTCTCATCATCATCATCATCATCATATAGTTCTGTTTGGCTTTCTAGTAGAATTCGTGCATTACCTACTATTATTATGTATGTGACTGCTACTTACTACTACAGTTATAGTAATAGTGCAATGTTAGTTTTCGTATACAGCAGAGAGTCACGGCGAAAGGACATGAGTGACTTTATCCACTATAGTTGCTACTCATGTGTGTTTTCTGTTTGATCCATGTGAGGAAGTTACGGTTGAGTGACTCGCACGAATTTTCCGATCTTTTGACCTTTACCGGATTCGATGTGTTACACATACTACATTTATTTCACGTCGCCTTGCTGTCTTTTTCTGTTCACATGCAGAGCCCTATTATGTCTGTTTGTAACCAAAGAGTTAAGTTTCCAAGTGGATACTAATATTATTTTCATGTATGAACGTGTTATGCATGTAATTTTTGTGTGTGTTGATAGAAAGGTTCAGAAAAATTGATTTAACAGATTTTGTATACAATCGTACAGTTCTCTTACATTGACTGTACCTAGAGAACTTTTAAAAATCTGCAATTTACGATTTTGGCATTAATATGGCTGAATGTGTATCGATTCATGTAGTAATTGTTGACATACTAGGGAGATTTAATTTTTACAATTCATGTCCAATAGTTGCAACCAATTTTTCTTAAAAGACACTCTTACGAACAGCTCATCTGATGGAACATTAAACAAATTAAATAAATGGTAGTTAAAAATAAAACAAATAATACTCTACTTGCCCACGAATTTATTTATCTACTCTTGTAAAAGAAAATACATTCATAAGAAGACTTTGCAAACAAAAATGCAGAAACTACATAGGGGTATGTTGTTGAAAGCAGTGTACTGATTAAAGTAGATACGTAATACATTGGCAAAGATCAAGAGCCCGAGTGTTGAGTCGTTTTGATGTAAATAGCCAAACGAATAGCTGGCAAATGCACCAAAAAAGAAGCAACAACAACACAAAAGCGCTTTGGAAAGCGTGCAACGCTCGAACAGTCCAAATATAGCATGACAATACGGCATAACATAACGCGACACGAAAATCGTGTTTGATCTATGGGATATACAAGTTCCTTTCTATCTGAAGGCAACAAATCATCATAATATCGTGCATACGAACCAACTGCACGTTACAAAGTTTCATTATGCCATTTTTTGTATAATAAACATCCGTGGATACAATAAACGTGTAATGCACAACTCCTATTTACTTACCTGTACTACTAGACATATCGTTTAATGGATGTATTTTATAGTGCGTTATGTAGGGAAGTAAGCACAAATACACCGAACCGATTGCATTGCACTGACTCTGGCCACTCGATTACCTGTGAAGGATTCTACGTTAATATTATTATTGCTATTGCTTTGCTACTGTTTCGAAGGGATGGATATAGTGTGGCAGGTTTATATTTAACACGGTATGCATGCTGTGTTGTAGTATACGCAGTGAAACAAACATTATAAAAATAAGATGGTCAAGTTGTATGTTAAGGTATGCTGCAATTGTATTTTTCACTAGTAGTCTTCCAGGTAGTCTGTGTAACATTTACTACTATATACCTAGCACTAATAACTTGCTGTTATACAATGCAGACAGATATATACCTGAGTTTTAGAGTTGTGCATGTACACAAGAGTTCATTCCCATCCCTTTTACAGCCGATAGGAAATCAGAGGTGTTCCCACGCTGCCCTGCCAGTGCAAAACACTCCATCGGTATTTTTCATTTTTGATTTGGCGTGATTTTCATCATTTGATTATTATTATATTACAAACACAACACACTACTACTGCTACTACACTACAACTGATATATACCTATACTGCCTTATTATCTATCTTTCTCTGGTTACATTACTACGAAATGTATTTTCCTATATGCCTACCTTACTTTTATTTTATAAATAGTAGCAAGGGGGATAAATGAATGATTATTATTTCCATCGTTTCGTTTCATGGATTGGTATGGTTTGACATGGCTCCCACGCAATCCTTTTCTCATCTATCGAATCTAGCCGAGTCAGGGATTTTTTTTTGCAATTTTACGACGAGTTCGCGTGCAGTCTCATACATTCAAAAACGTAACCAAACCAAAGGGTTACCTTTTCCTTCCTGCTACTGTCCCATTTTGTCCTCATCTTATTCTCCTACACTATTTATTACAATCAACAATCAAACCTGTGTTTCAAATACATCTAAGTACATTAAATTAGTTGTACGTATATGTATGGTTTAACAGTAACTCAAATTAGAGATATACATAAATATTCAATAGGGTTCTCATACGATAACCTCGATTACATGTTTTCATTTTTTAAGCTATAAGTAGATCTTTTGTAGAAATGTTCTTTATTCCTACCCTGAACTTTATTTTCTTATCAATTTAAAATTTTGATTATAATACACAGTATAGGTAAGTTGGTTGTAGTTTGTCTGAATCATGTGTTATGTATGTGTAAAATAATTATTGATGACGACGACATTAGTATTGCCTTTATCTGGGTACAACACATATAAATGACATTCTGTGTTGACCATAACCAAGAATTAAAAGTCTGACTAATACGAAGGTACATGCGAAAGACCACACCTAACAATAAGTGCCTATCCTGTTGACTACCAGACCAGGCGTTACGTACGTTGCGTTCAGTTAACTTTGCTCTCTGTGGTACTTCCGTTTGATCCAACTCTTTACTCCGTTTCCTCTCCGACTCTGTCGTCTCTGGCAGACGTCGTGTCCTTTGCATCACATTGCACTTTCCTTTTCCATAAGACTTAAACATAACTACTGCTACATATTATTATATTATACAATTTCATGTGTACATACATACTATGCATTTTATATCGTAGTATATCTGTACTAATAGAGTATTAGTAGTAGTGTACTTATTACTATGTGTCCGTGTATGTTCTGTGTATACCTCTACATAGTTTTTCCTTTTATATACACAGAGAGACAGCGTTTGGAGTAGGGATACCGCTTGACCGTAACTATAATGAGTCCAGTGAGCTGAATTCCTCTTCTCATCTGTATCATCGGCATGATCTTCATCTGGTGATCACACAACAGAGAGTCAGCTCTGCTCTGCATTACAATCGTAGTGATCATCATCAAACCTCCTTCCTTTCATGATTTCATTTCACTTCCGAAACGTAAGTCAACCCAAGCCAAACGAAATGAAACCGTGTACGTACTTAATATACTTTATATCAATAGCTATATATAGGTATATACACAACCATGGCATTATGTAGGTTTTATTTATCTGGACCTCACTGATTCACACACATAAACTCTAGCCGCTGTAAATTACATGGTGTGTTGTGCAAACTGGAAAGTACGTCTATGTTGTAATACAAACAGTATGTAGTAGTTTGAGGATTATATTTACACAGACAGACAAATATCGTGCTGGCATTTCATTACATGGTATTTAAATTCATGTCGGCTCATTTAATTCCTTCGTACACCAAACCGGAATACACGTTTGGTAAATTAATCCATCCAGTTCATAAAGTGACGGTATTAGTCCACTAAGTAGTTAAGCTACATCCTCCCTTCACAACTACTAAACATAGCCAAAATTGTTTTTGCTTGCAGTAGCAAATTTTTTCTGAAAAATGATTTCTCAGTATTCTTTAAATAATGTACAGTATAGGTAGACCATTTAGGTATATACACTTCAAAATGAATTCCTTATTCCTTGTTATTTTACGTAAATAATTTTGTAATTTGATAGTAGCCATCAATTTCCACCTGTGTGTATGTATGTTCATGTAACGTAATAGCAATGAATGAATTTTCAATGCCTTGTATTGTATACAAAACATGTTATTGTTAATTAATTGATACACACTGACATCAACATAATAACATCAGTTTGGTTGGCCTACTATTCTGTTTCTCAACTATAAAATTCGTTTAGTATCCAAAGAGAGAATATTATAATATGTTAAAGTAAAGCTTGGAAGATTGGCAAATCAATCTATCACCCAGTAACTAATACTTATCCTCATTCATGCCACATTAGCTCATCGTTATTACACTGAAAGAGAATTTCCCATGAAGAACGAACACAAAGACCGACGGGCATCCCTTTGGGTCCCATCGATTATATTAGACATCTCGATTTTTTGCAATTGCATCACATATTCATGAATCATTAAACGTCACAAGTGCCAGTACCCCATGAAAGATATTGAACCGCATATAAGTACAGATAAATACATGCAGCTACTTTACCAATCGTTGTATATCAAACATAACTACTCCTCTGGCAGTTGCGGGTACCTCTAACTAATAAAACACATAATTTCTCTCTATTCTTATTTATGTTCTACTATATTAATCCGCACATACATTTATTAGCAAAGCAAAGATAACCGACCATGGATCCACGTACACACATACATGAGTAGAAACCAATAAATACTTGAACATGAAAGGTGTATAGAGACACAGTAAAGGAAGCGCTGCTGCATCCTAATTCATAATTTGATACTCTATTGACAGATCCCTGCCTCATTAGCAATTCATAATCTGTCGTAGATGAACATCACCATAGAATCAAAGGTAACCTGAGCCATCCGCTCAGTCAATTCCTCTCTCGTCAAACGAAAACGACGCAGTTGAATTGGATCTACACCACGGCTTCACTTTTGATATGAATAGAATCACATTCACTATAAAATATATACTGTAGAGTACCATGTATATACCAGTATTAAAAATAGTAAGTACTATGGTAGATTCATAGACAGACAAATATTATATTAGGGTGAATTTTTCTAGAGCAGATTTTTTAGCTTCTGCGCTTGTTGTAAAGGTACAGGGAAAAATGAAATCAAACGAAAAATACCATCAAAGCAACAGAACAAAAAATTACATGAGCTCATGAGTCGTTCCTCTTGTGATTGCACTAATAAAATTCGTGTAGTGAGGCTTAAGGTATGTTGGCATGTTCATATGCACACAAAAATATACAAGGACTGCTTGACTGTTATGCACTGCATGTACTACTGTGAACACAATAAAATATTATTAGTATAAAACTAATGCTATATCATTCTCATTCTCCTTACGCGTTCATATACACAGCAGACACTACCGTATTATTGTATTTGTATCGCAGAATAGAATTTTGTCAGCTAGTGCCTGTCAGTCCATAATTCATATTCTAAAAACGTCCTCGCTCCGACGCGTAGCATATGGATGTGTACAAATACACATGTATACGTGGTATGTACTCACTTGGCTATATTTACTATCTAAGTACGTAAAGCTACTAGCTACATACAAATTTCGTTAGTTCTTACTTTCGTACTCGAACAGCACACTACCATGATAAAATACAGCTGTAGAACGTAGCATTTGTATTTAAGCAATATAAGCATGTACTAGAGTCTGATATATTAGTGTGAAGATATGAACACAGAAATATTATATGAAATGAATTATATTATGTCCTTAGAGCTAGGGTAAAGAGGCAATGCAATGTAACGTAACGACAATACGATCGAATTCAGAACCACAGCCGTAGACTGAAGCTGGAAAAAAATGGAATGAAATGGGCTAGTCGATTAGTTCATCGGACACATAGCAAAAGCCATAGAAGAGTGACTTGACTACCACCGGCGTGTCCTCGTCGTCATAATATCATAAAAGCTGAGGGTCCCCTACTACTTCCATCATATCATCTGGTTGACTACGAATGATGCTGGAGAGTTATAGAATTTGGTCCAGGACTACTAGTTAGTCGTAGTAAGTAGGTAGTGGAATTATTATGCTTTATAATATGCCACTATACCATCAACACCAGTATAGTGTTCAGAAACAGAACTACCCTCCTAGTTATTATAAAATATATTGGTTGTGGCAATAATAGTTGTTGTATGTGAGTTATATTTTTGTTGGCTGTTAATAGCGAAATGTCGTCGAATATATAGGAATGGAATGACAGGCCATAGAAAGCTAAGCAGGACACCCGGACCAGAGAGAGAGAGAGAGAGAAGAAGAGTAGACCACCGGAATAATACGATATGAAAGAAATACCCCCGTAAAATAATTTATGCCCCCTATTTTATTATGCGAACCCTAAAATCTGTGCATTTGCTTTGGTGTGCTCATCCAGCAGTCTCCCTGAAATTTTGTACACCTGGGCCTTCCTCAGTTCCTCCTGTATGTCACAGTCAAAGTTCCACTGTCGAAGACAAGAGCTTCTACCATTGCGACCAAACTGAATCAAAGCATCAGACGAAACCATAATATATAAACCATGTAGCATCATCAGCATCACCCGTTTCATTTTGTAAATAGTGAGTGGGTACTTTACTTGCATTCAACTCACATCACAAGTATAAAATGTGTGTAGTAGTTCGGAGTGTGTACTACTTTCATAATATGGGCAACTGGAATTAGAATCTGCACTTTATTATTGAAGTAGTAGCACTAAGGTACAAAACCATTCTATATAAGATGTAGCTGTAGAAAACAGAATATTATTCTTGCGGTATCTACTGTGTAGTATTATGTATTACCGTGTCATGTCATATACAGCACATCCATTTCACTTATTGGAGCTATATCGTAGTTGAGAATGCAATCGAGTGTCTGAGTGAGTGTATTTTTATATGCAATGCTGTATGGGTATATTTTAGTATACCAGTTCAGATTCTATTCATTTGGTAAACGAAACAGCAAAGCAAGGCAAGGGGAGAGTCCTTTTGATTTTCTGTGTTCGAGTATCGAAAAAAATTCCCATAGTGAATCTTCGCATCACATCAGAGAGCGAGAGACATGACAAGACTAAGGTAAAGAGAGAACGGTGAGGTAGTAAAGTTCAGAGTTGAGTTGAGTAACCAAACTATAGCAAAACTACAAACAGCTACCTTTACTTTAATAAAATAGACCTAATATTATATACGAAGATAAACCATGTCATGTTCATTCGGTATGCAATGCACTTGGTATTGATAATATGTACACGTAGGTATATTACACTTCTAACGTATTAATATATGAACTATTTAATGAAAAGTATCCACGAAGGAGAGGTAAGGTACGTAACAGAAAATAGGTGGGCAGGCATATAAGATTTATAGATATATCAGCGTGTTTAATGTTGACGGGCTGTCGCTCGCTCCGTTCGGCTCATTCTTACGAACAACAAATAAAATCGGGAAGTTCCGAGGGTCCGAAACGTCTAGCATTTCTCTGTGTCCCTTTGTGTTCCTTGTTCATTGCAATGCTGTGTGATGTGACCCTTCTCATCATCGTTCTAGCTCAGCTCACTCGGCAAGGGGTGCTACTATTCCTGTAATAAGACAAATATACTTCATATATAAGTTCTTTGAGTTTTATATTATTCTGTCTGTTCCATTTGCCTTCTTTTCCCTTCGTTTGTGCGATATATAGCCATGCCATGGCATTTTAATCCAACCTCGTATTACTACATCGTTGGTTTACCTTTACTTGCCATACCTGGTTTGCTTTGGCGTGGCCTTTCCTTTGGGATAGTTTCCTTTGCTGTGTTCTGCTTTGGGCCAAAGGACCCTTTGCTAGGCTTAGCGAAGGATTTACTTACTCAGTCATCTCGAATTCCCACAGGGAGACATTAAGACTATTTCTTCTGTGTGTATGTGTATATAAGTATTACCGATGTAGATGTAAAAGTAACGAAATCCTGAGTGTTCTTCTTGATGTACAGATATGTGCTATGTGAAAAACATACATGGAGATATACCATATAGTTCATAATATGTGTAGAAGTGTCTATATGGATTATGTTTCTGTCAGTTCATCTACTAAATAGCTACTACTTTGCTTTTGGTTAGCTACACAGTCTATAAAGCCTATTTTGATATTTTGATGACCAGAAAGGTGAGCTGTGTTAAACTTGATGCGTTTACTGGTTGGTTTGCTTCGTTGATGTTGATGAGGGTCCTTTGAGAGCATCAAGGAATGGAAAGGGACAGCGTGAGTATTACTACTATATGTTTGTACACTTGGGAGCTTCCGAAAAATACTTGTACATCCAAAATAAACCCGTCATAACATTTTTTCAATGTTGAGCTGGGATTCTGTAGAAGGGATATCTTGTAACATTAACGTACTCTATGTATAATAGTGAATGTGAGCTTTTTCTTTCTCACGACAAAATTTAAACCAAGTTCTGTGCTTGCTACATTTATGTAAGTACAGGCATATCAGTATGTACAGCATGACGATCCACTATATTGTATTTTTGTATTATGAGTAGGTATGTTAAAGCTGATGGTTTATTAGGAGCGCAATTTTTGTTTTTCTTGTATAATCTATATGTATCTAAAGTGGGTTTGTTGTTGGAAGTGTTGCTGGGTTGTATGTTATATAAAGATAGCTCAGGTAGGTCGAATTTCTTTCGTTTCATTTGATTTTCATTCAAGAAAAGTTTTTCTACCCAAAGTTGGTGCATCTGTAAAGGTCTTCTGGGTTTGTTTCGTGTGTTTGGCATAGCATAGGGACATTGCGTGTATAATTGGGGACATATTAGTCGCTGGTGGCTGCAGTTGGTTTGCTTTTGCTACTTATTTATATAAATATATGTGACATGACAGGCCAAGACAAGAAGGAAGGTATAAGTAGATGCTCCCTTGAGTCAGCTCACCTTTAACTTAAGAAAGTACTACATTGCTAAGCCGTGACACAAGACACAATGGACAATAAGCAACCTGGGCCAGGAAAAGAAGAAGAAAATAAAGACACATTTAGAGAACAGAAGAATTTACGCGTTTCTTTTTCTTGTTGGTGTGCTGTGTGCAACGGTGGGGTTTTGGTTTCCAGTCTTTATACGTTTCCTTTTTCTTCTTTGCCTCGCTAACAAAATAATTTTATGAGTTTTGTGTTCCTGTGAGATTCTTCTAAGGTATTTCTATCGTTGCTCAGTAAATTCGGGATGGTCTTCTTCTTCTGTGTGAATGTAATCGTTTTAAAGTTCTAAGTAGTTGCTTGCGTCTAGTTTTTTCGTTGGTTGACTGCTACTCTCTTACCTCAATTCATAACTTTTCTTAGTAGCTTCTTTTCGTTTCGTTGACTTTAGAGCTACAGTCGTATGCACGAGTGGAAATAATATGCCAGATAGAAACTCAAGATTTACTCTTCACCTTTCTATTGTTATGGGGACAGTAGTAATAGTAGTGGTTGCTGCATGGTTGAGATATATGTGTGTAATGTTGTGGTTGGTGGGACCACGTAGTACTATACCATAACGTATGCAGTATTATGTATATACGTGTAAGAATATTGTATGTAACTGTTTCATGATTCAATTCATTGTTGTACTACAACTTGGTATGTGTATTGCATTCTTTCTACTCACTCTCTTCCTTTCTTTCTCCGTAAAAATTTATGAATGAGTGTAGAAGAGCAGGAAGAAGAAAAGAATAAAAGTCAACTCGGGTGGAGGAGGCAGGATTTTTTGTGATCTACATAAATACTTACATTTACATTGTATTACACATAACTGCATGCAAACCTTTGCTATCCTCGTGAAATACATTCTAACTCAAGAGTGGGTATGTGTAACAGGAATATCTTTGTGTAGTAGCGATTATGGCTTTTCTTTTCATTTTTAAGTGCTCTCGTCGTGATGTCTACGTGAGGAAATTGTTATTTCTTTCATACAGACATTTCTAAGCTCTAATTTGTCCACTATCTACTTTACTTCACCATTCACAAAGATCATACCACAGCACTGACACAAATAATTCCATACATACAATCCTAGAATACATCTTACTAATTTTTAATACACTCAAAATAGGCTTTTACAGTTGCAATTAATTGTAGTAAATGCCAACAGTTTTTAGACTTTTAAAAGTGAACATTTATTTACAATTACATTAATAGGTTTGCTAACGAACAAACTTATCAAATCATTTTTTTGGCAAGTTCTCATTTTATGTCAATATTATTACGAATTTCATACTTTAATTTTCTGAAAACCATAATGGTGTCCTTGAACCTGGAATGTATTGCTGATTTTCTGAGACTTATTTCCACGTCTGTGTCATTTGAATACCCCATCTTCATGATCTTTTCTTTCAAGTATTCATTAATGCTAGTGTTAACATATCCGTGGCCAGTTTGACCCACCACGCCTTTTCTGTTTACTCGATCTAAATTCTGAATAAAAATATCTTCGAATTCTGCTGGGATGTGTTCTCCCACTTCTAGGCACAACACCCAATCGTGTTTCATAAAATTGATGTGCTTAATTAAATCTACAACAGCGAACAGGAACAGCGCCCTTCTGAAACAACGGTGTTTGGGTTCCCGTCGTAGCAACTTGTGAAAATTCCAAAACTTGACATTCCTATCCTTGTTAAAAACTTCTAGATCATTTTGAGGATATTAAATATTTGGTGGAATTTGACGGAATCCGTACTTTCCATACAACAAAATCAATGCTATTGAATGAAACAAAGTTATAACTATATGATACTAACAAGTAAAAAAAAGGTGTAACAAGAAATAAGGCTGCATTTATAATTACTCTTGTTACAGAAGTAGAAGATTACTTCACATACAATATTATGTTGCCGATGTGACTGATCAAAAAAAGGCAATTCTATTTATTTTTGTTTATTCATATGTAGCAAGACGATGTGGCCATTAGCCTTTACGTCTACATAGTAAATACTATGCAACCATGCATTCGTTAGATAGATAGTACTAACAAATATACCTTTACCTACTTCTATTATACAGATGCCTATTATTACCTATATATAAAAAATCGGTTTTGTTCTTCTTGTCTTACGTAATATGTTTCAAACCAATTTGCCAATATAGACCTAGAGAAGACTGAACTGCACAATGAAACGCATCATAATAATATGCCTACTACTTACATCAGTTCAACAAAAAGCAAATAAAATTCAGAATTAAACTAACTGTTGCAGCGGAGTTGCTTTTATTTCTTTTCTGTGTCTCTGCTATACTAAAAGTGGAGATAATATACAGTTGTACAAGAGAGGAGCATAATGTACCCTAATATATGTGCATACAATTATCCCTTGAATTTTTCTATGATTACTTCACGTGTGCATTTGCTCATGTGGAAAGGTTTAGTTTAGTCAGACGGTTTGGCATCCGTTGTTTAGCTGAAGCTATATACAGACATACTACAGGAGCCAATATTCTCTATAACACATTATGTTCTTAGTCAGATGAAGAGTTCGCATCATAAACGAATAGTTTGACTATTTCTACTTGCATACAACACATTGTACCTTTACTACTGCAGTGCTTTAGAGTTCTTTTCTCTGTGAAAATAAACTTGAATAGATAAATCACAAGAATAACAAGAATTCTATTACCATTTCCCATATAAATGCAAGAAGGAATAATACTACCATAGCAAATTAAATACTCAGTAGTCGATTCTCTAAGTATATCGTGTACCTATAGGTATAATATACCTATAGACAGTAAGTATAAGTAAGTGAGTAGGACTTTATATGTAGTTGTTCAAAACTTTTCTCTGTGTGTGTAATGAAGTATTTTTCCATAGTATTGAGAGTACAAACGTAATAGAATAAAAGGTAAATCCACCTTATCGCAAAAGAAGAATATAGAGATACCTTGGAAATGCTTTTGGTACATGAAACTGTAGCATATGTACATTCTCTACATACTCGACTAATGCAAAGACAAACAAAACGTAAAACGGTGATGTGGTGGTGGTGATGATGATGATGGTGACAGAATGGAGTGTGTGTGTAGGATAAAATTGAAGTATCAAGAGCAAGGAGAGCACTTCACTCATTTCATTTCGTAGGAAAACATTCGGTTGCCTGCAGACGCACAAAACAACACATCTGATGAATAAATCATACACAATGCGTAGTTTAGTTTGTTTGAGAAGTAAGTAGTCTCGATCTGCCTGTCTTGTCTGGTCTAGTTTGGATTTGGGAATGGAAGCAATGACAGAGAGCTCTGAATTTCACAGCAACTCATCCCAGTAGTAGTTTCATGAACACACAGAAAACACAAAACGGACGTAAAGTATTAATTAGAACAGAACCAGACTATTGTTCTTGATTATACATTGCATGCAGAAGTAGTAAGACCATACAGGTGTTTTCCAAGCCATCCCTCAATGAGCTCAATTGAAAAGGATGAATTGAAACGAATGAATTGCCTCGGTTTGTAAATTGCAATGCAGTCCTATGCACTGCACTCTAATGACTGAATTCAATGGACTTTTGTGTACAAGTTGAAGAATGAATATATTTATACCATGTGCATACATATATCTCTAGTATGTGGTTGGATTGGATTTTCTACCAGAAGAGGAGCAGCAGCAGCAGTTGTAATATTCCTATTTGTACTTTGCATATAGTGTGTAACTAATATTCGTATTTTCATATAGGAACATTAGCTATGTATTTGGTATACTTATAGCGAATGCAGAAAACATGCAGAAACAAGTAAAGGAATGAGCTGCTGCTTATTTTGTACTGCTGCTGCTAAAGAGAAAACAAAGGAGGTAGGTAGCTACTTAATAAGCAACCAACCATGATTTCTGTACTCGACAAATACTCCTCTGCTCTTCCGTCTGTTCTGATGAGTTCTGACGCATGGAAAGGAACACAAGTGTGAAGCCTTGCTGTGTATTACTCTCCTTCGCTTGACAATATCCATTTATGTCTGTTTAGCTCTCGAGACGAGTGTCATGTTGCTATTATCAAGGATAGTTCCCATTGTTTTACACATTTACACTCAACTGATTGTCAGCTTCCTTCATCAAATGCTGTTGTATGCCTACAAATCGATATTACTTAGTAGTACGCTAATAGTACCACATAACAGCTCACAAATTAGTAAACAAGATAATTGATAAACAATATTTTCATTTACAGCACTGAAACACTTTCAGGAATAGTATCTACAATTACCAATCTCGTAAGTACATAGGTACAAATAAATAACAAGACACCTTATAGTTGTGTAACCACCGCACCAGAATCTTCCGTCATTAATTTTTACCTGTTTAATAATAATAGCATTTAGTAGGGGATTATATCAAGATGGAAATCAGCTCAGAGTTTGATAAAAATTCCCTGTGTGTTGCAATTTGGAATAAAATATTCCAGTGTTACAGATACACTTACATATCTGTGGAGCATATGCATGGAGAAAATATCTATTTGCTGCAGACAAAATAAACAAGCAAGGTTCGCACTTGACATTCATATGCACGCATCTGCAAGACTGAACACTCCTGTAGTATCAATAGAAATTCGTACTCGTTGATGCTGTTATTGTCCTTTTGATTGTTGTCAATCAGTCATTTACTATACGTTACCCTTTCGTACTGGCTGATAATGCTCTTGTGTGAACCTCTTCGACCTTTATGATTCTATCCTCACTCAAATCGATTCCAGCAAATTGTAAACCACATCAGTCTATCATGCAAGGCTCCACACACACAGAGTACTATTACTATACAATAAATCCGTACACTCTCCTTCGATTGCATTGAACTGCTGGCTGTGTATTATACACTTTACAAATGTATATACTGTACACACTAAACACAATGCACACACTCAATTTCATACCTGGCATTATTTTCCAGTGTGATCAACTTTGCTATTGTATAATGCATAGAGCTATTACCTATACTACTCGTACTGTGTGTATTATGTACAGGTATGAACACTCAGCGCGTAACCAAAGCAAAACAAGTCAAAGAGGTTTTAAACCAAAGGTATAGGTTTATATTATAACAACTACATCTACTATTTACTAGTGCCCTACAATATGTATACCGCGATAAGTATGTGCTACTACATCAATGTGCTTTGCATGCATGAAATACTTGTATATAAATGTATAGGCAGGTACTATGTAATATAAAATAGATTTTAAAGTATATTGTAGAGGAATTCTATCGTGTAATAAACAAAACTGAAGTGTACTAGCAACTGCTACATGCATAAATAAAATAAAGCTTATAAACATACATGTGCTAACTTATTGACAATACAAAAGCCTCAGGGGAGCACCAAATAGGCAGTTTGATTTAGCATGAAAAATTCTTCATCCTCATCCATTTCACTGTGAAGTACAAACATAGCAGTAGTGCCAGTGTATTATTATAATAGTGGCTTTAATGTATTTATTTACTAATAAAATATTACAGCTAGGGCTTTGCATACAGAGCCAGTTAAATAGGCACGACGGAGAGGTAGAGAAGGTAACCTCATGTAAATAATGTAGTCCTTTTCTTCTCGTGTTTTTCGTCCTATGTGAAGTACACACACAGAATTTATACCAAGAATTGCATAATACCACACGAGTGTATTGATGTATCCGTCTCTCTCTCTCTCTCTCTATGCCTCACAAAATAATCCTCGTGATACATACGACGAATAGTGGATACGACTACAGAGATATAAATCACCCTGGTTTGCAATGATTTTTACTAGCTTTGCTACTTGCACCAAAATAAATGCTACCGATAATAATATGCAAGTACACAAATGCAGCCAGTAGTAGTATAACAAATAAGAGATAAAAAATGAAGTATGTGCACTAAAGTAGTAAATAAGAGCCTTATTTAAACCCTTTTCGTCTCGCTTTGGTTTACTATTATAGTTTATAGTGAGTGCATACTTTGTACGTAATTGGCATCCTTTATTATTCGAGAGAGATGAATTTAAGTACTGCATTGTGTTTGTGTATGGCGAAACCGAGGATGAATATTCATACACACATAATATATATCTGTAACACATCTCATATTTTAAGGGGGTCAATCATCTAATCTCCGAGTTTAGTTCTGAAATCAAATTCAAAGCATCCTATCAACAAAACTAATCTTGAAACTCAATTGCGGTCCTACTTTATATTAAAATCTTAGTGTAAAATCTAACAGGTCTGTTTAAACAAACTTGATCGTTGTTGTGTGGTTCTCTTTCTCGCTTTATGTGGTGTTCGTACTGATGACGGTGTTACAAATAATCATATAGAAGCAGCTATACTCTTAGTGTAGAATATATTACACGAGTAAGTACTGCCAAATGCTCCTAAATTAAATCCAGAGAGTGTATCTTCTAAAATATACACTGCAATATTAAACTAGTATGTATGATTTAGCATTCCCGTGATGTCGTTGGTAAGAACTGGCGTATATAGTTCTTATCAAAACAATCATCGCGGCATCATTATTTAGTAACCATCTCTTCGCATCATAATCATCATCAGCAAAGCTAGCTGTATCACAGTAATCATCAACGTAGTTGGAATGATCAACACACGATGAAATAGGTAGGGCAGGGACAAACTTCACTATGTGAGTTGTGTGCTCTCCATGTCCTGGATCACTAGCTCTGTTCTATGCAATTCATGAGAGTACCAATTCTGTACTTGAACGAATAATAATCACTCGTCCTATTTTCCCGTACTTTGGAAGAGAGAAATAAATCCGACGGGCGATTTTGTCTCAAAAACAAAATCACGTACATTTATAAAATACAACATACAAGACGGTTTTTTGTAATTGGGAGATTTTTCCGATTTTACTCTTTACAATTTGTTCTTTTCCCTACATATTATGCACAAAAGATCTTGAGTTTACTGAGTGAGTACTTAAACTATGAAAAAAATACATTAACTGTACTTACACACATTACCTGCTAGTAATTTTAATGGTTGTGCAAAAGTTTTAACTAAAAATGTAACCCGGCACTGGTTTATTTCACCTGAAGTATAGAAATTCAGTAATATGAATTACGGAATAAAACGGATAACTTGACTTGAGGGTAAGAAGGTTACATACATCCATGGCATCATGGTTTGTAAGTCCTGGTTGTTTTTTGCAAGACGAGAATTAAAAGTAAAGACAGAGAGTTGAGACTTGGTCTGTGTGTGATGAGACTCGTCAGTCACGTCAGTTTATCTCATTTGGTGCAAAGTCAAAATAAATATTGTGTGTATTCGTATCTGATGTGAGAAAAGAGAATTTGTAGAAGAGTGGTGTGGGTTGTGTGTCGTTAGGTACGGTATTCGGTGGTAGTATCGCCGTGATGAGGTGATGTGTGCGACTGGAGAGGAGGTGCTGGTTCGACAACCCGCCTGAAAGGGCAACGTCACAACGAAGAATTGAAAAGATTAGGGCGGATGTAGACACATGGGCTGGACGATTTGTTGAAAGGAGTGGACTTCGCTTCCCCTAAGCGAAAACAGCCGGGGATGGTGATACATACATAACGAAGGAACAACGAACAGCAGAAGAACGAACAAACGGCAAGTCAACTAAAGTTTCCAGTCTCGCTTTTTCCCATCACATCATTTTCAATCCTATTCCTATGCAACACACAGAAGAAGAACGAAGAACGGCAATGTAAAGTAAAGCCAAAGAAGCAAACCACTAAAGTTGAAGCTCTTCTGGTTGCTGGTTGTTGTTGTATGTGAATGTAGCTATACACGACGAGAGAGATACGACAGTCAGTTGAGAACCTTCGCATAGATATAATCGTAGTAGTCTCCACGAAGCCAGCAGCAGCAGTAGCAGCGAACGAAAGCCTATTGTCTCCATCCTCCAAGGTTCCCTGCTCAGAACTAATAGAATGCTGAGGAGGAAAGGAGCAGAAACTTTTCTGTGTCAAAATGTGTGCAAAGTGAAGTTTAGTAATTTTATTCATTCGCTACTCCCACGAAGTGTTAAATGCTAAATAAATGGTTTAACGAGTGCAAGTGAAGTTTTAATGTGTTGATTTGTCTTATCGACTGTGGCTGAGAGAGTGCAAGAAAACAAATCACAAATATATACAGAAAAGTGTTCAAAGTACAAAAGTGAATTTAGCCCGGCAACAACGTGTCTAGCTCTTTCTTTATATAGATCGCACACACAAATATACAATTACTACTTATTTCCTTGAATACAAATCATGCAAATTAAACAGAAATACTTATACTGTATACAGAAGAAGAAGTGAGAAACAAGAAGTTTCTAGCGACAAAACAAAGCTCATACAAATTACTATCTCTTCTATCCATACAAACAAATACAACAATTTCTGTTATCTCTGTACAAGCACGTACATACAAAAACATGGATTTTGTGTGGACAATATAAATTTTCTCGTTTAAATATTCCAAGTCTTGTCAACAGTTCTGTCGGACACTTCGAAGCTAACAGTCTATTGAATATTTTGCAAATTACGCTATGCTCATGAGCCGCCACTATTGTTCCAAACGACAATAGTAACAGTTAATGTGTTGAATTGCAATTGAATTTTTTAAAGTGATTGGAAATACAGAGTATTGGGTAGACGGACAGACAGATTCCGAGACAGAGTATATAATGGCTTCATTTTGGAGAGGCGATTTAACTCCTCTGGATCCGTCAGGATCTCCATTGAGTCACCACCACGGAGGAATGCTCATAGAAGATTTAAAAGGTGGCCAAGGAGGATTGGTTCATTCTCACCCTTCGTACAATCTTGACCTGAGGTCACCATCGTCTCTCGGTCTAACACATGCTCACTCAATCTCGCCTGTACAAACGTCTCATCACCCTGGTCATCACGGTCAGAATCCTAATTCCCATTCTCATCCACATGGGATGCCTCCGAATCATCAGGGTGGTGGTGGTGCTCATGGTCATGGACCGCCTGGTCAACAACAACCAGGGCAAGGACAAAATGGACCCAATTCCAATAGTAAAAATAACAATAATAACAACAACAACAATCTGGATCGGGTGAAGAGACCCATGAATGCTTTTATGGTATGGTCCCGAGGTCAGCGAAGGAAAATGGCTCAAGAAAATCCCAAAATGCACAACTCCGAGATCAGCAAACGGCTAGGGGCTGAATGGAAGTTATTGAGTGAAACGGAAAAACGACCCTTTATTGATGAAGCGAAGAGACTCAGGTATGACATGTATGTGACCTAAAGGATTTAATGAAAACACACACATTTTCATTTTTTAGCTCAGTCAGGACTCTCTTCTTCTTTCCCTATCGTTCTTATCTTCTCTTCACTACACCACTACACTTCTTCTTAAACAAACTTATCTTTTTCCTTCTCATTACTTTGCCAGGGAATTATAGATAGGGATTATAGTTTAGGGGTTACAGATTATCAGATATTAAGCTAATTAGGATAAAACTGAAAAACACGATTCGATTGATGAATTATTGGCTGTACATACATCGTAACAATGTACAGTACAGAAGTCAAAGTTCTCTTTATGAGTACAAGTAAGTACAACTGTAATAATCATCAATGTTAAAACGTTACCTTTAAATCTAAAATCTGAAAATTAGGTTACGGTTACCATGTATGGTATGATTCTATTAACAAATGATGAAGTATTATAGGCACGGTCATGTAAAATGTTAGAATAATGTATTCTTGTATAATTTACATTTATGGTTGTAAATGGCTAAAGAGAAGTGTCTCTTTAAGCTCCCACTTCCGTTTGAACCTCTGCCCATCAGATAACATTGACTTAGTTTAGTTACACACACTTGGCGAAGTGAATCGAAAACAAAACGAGTCTCTTTCTTTATTTGTGGAAATCTCTTTCCCATTTTCTCTCATGTAATATTATTAGGTACTGGTGGAATATTATTACTTGTTATTACCCACCACAGTAGTAGTGCAGCACAAGCAATAAAAGTAATTGGAACCGTCTTGTCTGCCCTCAGTACTTAACATTGTACTAGAAATGAGGATTGAGTGTAACTACTACAACACTGTACCTACTCTGTTTATAACATACCTAACTACAGTTAATAAACAATGAATAATACAACGTAAACCGAATATGAGAACGCAATATCTATATAAAATATTATCCTACTTGTGAATAATGTTGGTTACATTCTACTCCGTATTTAGAAGTTAGGTTTACCTTCATGTCTCATCTCTTATGCACATTTGTACTTGTAAATTAGAATTGACTTTTAAAGTAGATACGTTTACAACATGAACAAATGCAGACGGACAACAAGTATCATATTTTCTTAAGGTTACCTACACACTGTGTGTATTATGAAATGCATGAGAAATGAGAATGTTATCTTACGACTCTATGTGCGTTACTTATAACTTATGACCTGTATTATTACACATGCATATTGACATACAAATCTAAGATCCTTATCTGTTATCTAAAGTTTGAGACGATTGATTTGGCTAGCCTTCTGTTATCTAACGAGATAAATTCATTTTACCTTAATTTGACATAGGACAAAGCTTGCAGGTAACAAACAGTCAAATGTTAATGTTCGCTTAAACGTTTCAAAGTAGTAATAAAACTTAACTGTATTTAAACCATAAATACAAAGAACATAAGTAAGAGAGATAACTAATATAGTAAGTAAGTGTGCTACGTCGTAGAAGATCCTGTAAGTAAAGCGTGGTCCTGTGAATGGCTGAAAACGGGAAGGAATATTTTTATAGGTATTAAGTAATACTAATGTGGCATACATATATATGCAGGAACAAAACTACCTATATTATATGCATAAAAGTTTCGTTGGTACATCCAGGCGGAATGAATATTTCAGTGGTAGTTTGTGCATGGGACTTGTAAATTATATCATGCAGATGATGTGTGTGCACTGTGCACACAGACAGAAGACAAACTCATGTGTTAAATTACCTTTACTTTACTCATAACGTTTTGTACTAGTACAAGGTACACATGGCCCAGCAGACAGATGCGATTATTATTACAGCAGTCAAACGGTCAGAACAGTAGTTGATGGCATGACATGATCGAGACATGACAAGGACACTCTCGGCAAAATTACCACAAAGCGCACATGCATTATTATGAGTAATATATTTGTACGTGTAATTTATCCATTCACCTGAATGAGTAGTGAGGGATTACATAGGTAGTAGAATATAATGTATTATCATTTTATTATAAAGATTTATGTAAAGCCAAGATAAAACTACCAAAGAAGTGACAATGAGTGCAATCATTTATTTCTTATCACGATGCTCCGTCTCCCTGAAAGTCTGAAGAGATTCAAACACAAGAATAGAAACTCAGATTGGTTTGCCTCCATTTGTTTACTTATCTTGAGCTGAAAAGTTTAAGTATTTATTTTGTTTTCTGTATACAACATGTTGACTCATTTCCTTTCCATTCTTGTCAGTCAACATTGCAAATTGGAAAGAGTATATATCTGTACATGCCTTGTAAAAAGTTGAACTGAAATGGTTTACTACTTAACTTGGAAGTTATAAGTAAAAAGGTTTCCAAATGTAATAGACATTTGAGGGCGGCCCGGCATTGGGCACGACGTAGCGTCCTAGTGGTGGTAAACTACTGTTGCACTATCAATTCTTCTCACTCGATTGCATTAAATTGAATTGACCACTTCATTTCTTTCAAATCAGTCGGATTAAATTTAAGATAAATAATCAGAAAGTCTCTTTTGAAAATTCAAGAATGTTTGCTCCTACTTGGCGAGCCTTGTCTGCTACTTTTTCAATCGAACGACAAACGATGACGACTTGCTAGCCCACCTCTTCTTGTTTGGCTTGTTTCGTTTCTTGCAGTAGAATTGAGCTACACAACACACCACCAGGACATTACAGTCACTCTATTACACAACATTCGTACCTTTGGTAAACCTTTGCTTTTATAACTTCCAGGTTTTACTAGTAGACATCTATATGTACTTATATATGAATAAGTTTTCGTCTTTGGGTTTAACATAATATATTATAAGTAGTTAGGGACGCTACTATTACTAGTTAGTTTGTAGTAGGATTATATAGTTGGTTTGTAATATTGCTACTATTATCCCGACAAAAAAGACAACGTACCTTATCGTAAATTTTTCTACCTTTTCCTAAAGAATTTATTACCTGTATATATAAAGTAGGCATAAACGTTTAGAAGTTCTCAGCTCGGCCCAACTCACGAGTTAAGAATTATCATACGCACACAGCAGCAGAGTGTGTTATTCAGGTAAAAGGATCCTTGCAAGAGTTATGACCAAGTACAAAACTACAAGTACACTCTATTAGTAATAGCACAGAGGAATGCAATTATGTTCTTGTAGTATATACAACTATAAACCTATGTAACTGCTTACATGTTCTTTTTCTACGAATAACACTCGAACATGTGTGAAATTATGTGTAGTATAGATATTTAGATATATATGTGTGTAAATGTATTTTGCCTAACAAGCCACAGCGTTGTGTGCGTTTACAAAATTCATATATACTAGTCGAATAGTCACATAAATAATCTTATAAGCCGAATCCAGTGTAAAGGAATAACATGAAAAATGTAAACACTCCCCTTCATGTCAAAATTTCCAGAGATTTCACCAACAGTTAAATTCCCTTGATTGTATCAAACTAATATGACTATGTAGAATGAGATGCAACGATGTAACTGTAGAAAACTTTTCCACATCATTGCATCATTGCATTGCACGAAATTTCATTTCTTGTAAACTTCATAGTTCATACCTATAGCATCAATAAGCACACAAACAACATTTTCATTTCATTTTGATTTACTTGTTACCTCAATCTTGACACATGAGTATTTTATGTGTGCACACATATACAGTAAGGATGTAAAGGGCAAGTCACACAGTGGCATTACCTGCAAAAGTGTACTACTGCATACGCAACGTGTTTTCTCACTATACAATTATGCGTTATACTTAATAATAATGATCCTTCGTAATGATAATGTAATTGTATTTGTAATGTGGGGTAATAAGGAGAGAAGAGGTGTAAAAATGTTGTTTTTGATGGATTTGTTGCATTATTACCCGTCTAAAGTGCGTAGGTACCTTATATGTGCGTATTTCTATACCTCTACTATAGAATTCTGTAAGCACCATAAGCGAGATACACCGATATAAAATACAGAAATACAAGCGGCAAGCGGATTTTGTAAACTCGACAGCTTCTGTCCGTCAGTCTGTCGAGAGCCAAGAGCCACGCTAGCCTGGCCTATCCTGTCTGTCTGTCTGTCAGTTTTCAGGCTGATTTAATCAGACTTGGTTTATTTCAATTCATTTTGTTTGACTTGCATTACTCTTTGCTTTACTGGCTCTTACTCTCAACTCTGAAGCATAGAGCTTTATACCCCTGTTTGTTGTAGAGCCTTAAATTGTGTACAGATTGACAAACTACTCGAATAACACGTACCTAACTACTCTGTTATATAAAATTATATAGGGTTGTATAATTTACTTATAAAATCGTTTTATATATTTACCTAAATAAGCCAAGCGTTCGAGAATTGAATTGACTCTGACTGAATATGGGCTAAGCAAGCAAACGATACACGAAAATGCAAAGCAAGGCAAGAGCGACCGTATCTCAGTTAGTCGTCAACGGACGTTGTTTTATCTATATCTCATTCTCATGTCTTCTCTCTCTCTCCCTTGCCTCTTTTCCCATCCCGCTCTGGATGATGCTGTCGTTTCGTGTACTTGACGAGTTTGAGAACATACGTAACATACTATCACACAAGGCGGTGCACGAGTGTCAGAAGAGGAATAGACGTAGGGAATTCAGCTAACCTCATCATCCCCCTGCGTAACCAACCGAAGAACCAACACTTTCAGATTTTGATTTGATTTCAATTCATTTGATATCCTTTGCAATGCAATCTGTTTGCTGTCGAGTGTGGCCGGGGACTTTATGATCGTGTGTTAAGGCCTTTAAGACACTTTCATCGCTTTACTGCATTATCCGGATCAAACTAAGAGGCACTTACTTACTTTTGCATGTCATGCAATTTTTCAAGTTACAATAAGTAGTTCTGAAGCACTATAGCTAATCCAATTTAGCTATAACGAAAACCTTTGTGATCTTCTTATATACAAATATTTGTACAATAGTACCTATACCTACTAATACAACAAGGTATATATGAAGCTTGCATTTTGCCACACAATTGCATTAATGTATTAAACAGATACTACAATGCGGTTCGAATGAGTTACTAAAAATCTTAATTGACCCCATCCTTTCAATTTTTCGAAACAAATAGAGTAATAGTAATAATTCAATCATTTAAGTGTGGATTTCATTGAAAAGAAGTATCTCACATATCTGTACTATGCATTTGTCAAAGTAACTCAAAATTAAATGAATTTTTTTAAATTGCCAGATAGTAAATAAAGAACAATTTTAAACTATATTAAACCATTTTGAAAGCTTGCTTAACCCATTAAATTTTTTATGATCGTGGTCGATATTTCTCTCTCATGGTTGCACAGATGTAGCTTTGCCCTTAGCCGTAACATTTAAAATAAAACTGAATTACAATAATAAGCCAGAATCTGTTCGTTTCTGTCTTTAATTCACCAACAGGCATTCGTTCATACTGCACGTGGTAATTAAATGGCTACTATTATATCTTCACTTGTGCACAATTCTGTGCAATAGGGTCTACTATAGGAAATTATGGGACTTATAGAAATAATACCACAAACACACAAACATGCAATTTAAACGTTAAGGATGTGTAATCAGTCAAGTGTAACGTTATGTCGTTTCAATTTCAGGGCCGTGCACATGAAAGAGCACCCGGACTACAAGTACCGACCAAGAAGGAAGACCAAGACCTTGCTGAAAAAAGATAAGTATCCACTGAATGGTCCTGGCGGTCCGACTGGTCATCACCATGGCGGTGGTCCTGGTGGCGTGACGACAAACGGTCCTGGATCACTTCTTGACGGCCGAAATTCCTCTAGTGGACTTGGCGGAAATCCGAATTCAGTCAGTTCCACGGGTCTGAATCATCATCATGGGTTGCCAAATCACGGAGCAACTCATCCTCATCACAATCTCAATCCTAGAGACCTGTACTCGCATCAGGCAATCAATGGCTACATGCCAAATGGATATGCCCTTATGAGTGACCCTTCTGCCTATAGTGGTAAGTCTACACGTTAATTTTGTCATCTTCAAAAACTTTTTCTTTTACATTAGCACATCATACACTTGATTACAGTATCTGCTTGAAAAGTATTCATTGTATTTCCTACGCAAATGCGTTTTGTGCAAATAGGTTTCAATTTCGTACAGACACAGGAAGCATTGTAGTGTGCGTGCTGTAGTAGTACAGTGAATTACTTACTTTGTCATGTCACAATGGTAGATGTACCTACACAATATGATATATTTCAGTTCTGTCACTATTTAGACTATTTATCTACTTTCTGTACCTGTGTGCGCAGATATTTGACAATCATTTATAATTCAAAGGCATTAAGTTACAATGAATTTGCTTTGGCACGTATCTGTAATTTGGCTATACACAGATGTATATAATTGGGATTGATTACAATGCATCTATTTTTAGTTGATTTAGCCATAACAATGATTCGTTTTGTGCATTTCGCTATAAGTAATCGTACTGCATGCATTCCTTTGTACTCCAGAGTTGCTGATTTGTTTTTCCTTTTTGAATTGGTTTAATAGAATATGTGGAAAATTTGTCGCGGACTTACGGAAAAGCTGCCTATTATGACCCCGATTCCGGTAATTACACATATAAAGTAAATCAAATTAATATTTAAAAAATAATGATTGTAGTAGACACGCGTATTTATCTGTACAGTGTTTAGAAATCTTTAGATTGTAGAAGGATTGGGCTGGGAAGCTTTGGGTTTTCATTCCTTTCATGTTCAGGAGGACATATCGACTTTTAATCTACTAACATTAAAAATTATTTTTACTTCAAATTGATTGTAGAACTAACCGACATTAAATCGAAAATTAATGCATTATCATCTACCTGTTTGCAATTCATGGTTTAGTTGAGTTCTTACTACTACTGTAGCCGCAGAAAAATTGGGGAAGTAAAAAATGATTGATGAATTTAGCGAAAGAAATATCAATGAAGGTAACTTAATAGATCGCTCGTTAGTTACTCGTCAGTCAGCAAGGTTAGTCATTTGACTTGGACGAAGCTAAAGCCAAGACAAGACTCAAGATAAGGACTTACGAATATTCTTACTACAGGCAATTGTGTACTCTCAAGTCTAAATACTAATAAGGAATGATGCTAATTAGCTTTTTACTTGAATTCATTCTCTCCTGCATCTACATCATTTCATATAGCGGCAACCACATTAGAAATTCACGGATAGAATCTCAAACGAAGTTCTGCGTTGTTTCTCTGTCTCGTCGATCTACGCGCTTACATACGTACACACAGAAATACAAGCTATACATTCAAAAACACAATTCACGAAGCAAATTTGGAAAGACCATGCCATAGCAGGAATGCACTCTACATAAAGGAATAAATTAGTAAATAGTTCTGGTCAGAGGTTTACAATGATGTGGCAGAACCCAAAAAGCAGGGAAGGAAACAAACTTGCAGCTTCTACATACTACTAATATGTTGTTATATTTATGATAAGTTCATTTGTTAGTAGTAACTCCTGCATTTGTAACGACAGCACGGCATCATTCATTTAGTAAATATTTGGTGCGAGTCTGAGACAAGGGAGGAAGGAATTATGCAGTGTACCAAAAGATTTATGCACTACATAATGTATGACAGGTTCCATGGTACAATGCATTATGTATGTACTACTAAATACCTCATCAGAGAGCACAGATTTTATTAAATAAGGATTAACTTCCATTCCCATGTTATTTGGAAGCCTCACAGATGCGACTCATTGTCAATACCTTCCACATTACTTTTTATTACTTTTATATGCAGGAATATTTGCAACATTTACAAACAGACTCATTGCACTGCACTGTTGTAGATAAGTAATAAAAACTAATAAATACGTGCAGGTAATTATTACACAGATAATGCAATAATACTCTGCAGCAAAAGTATATAAGGCAAGTGCATAACATGAATAACTTTTCCATTCCTTTCCTTCCTACTTGTTATAATAATAATGTAATTCAATATTCAATGCTACTCTGTGTAAACATTACTATCACTATTAGTACCTCTACTACTGGTACAGATGCAAAAATCCTTAAAACTCCTATAGCTCGGAGGACACTGCGTTGTAGCAACTGTGTGTGTACGTGTGTAAGCTTAGAATAGAGTAGATTGAAATTGAGTGTACTTGGTATGAGCGTAGAGTTTTGTTTATCCTTATAACGACGGGATGAGGTCTAATGAATGTTGATACTCGATTCCTCGTGCTTAGAAGGACTTTTGCTCCTCATTTCCTTCTGAGCAGAGCAAGGCAGCAATTTAGTGACTACGATAGTGTGTGAATAAGTTAGATTGAAGTTACAGAGCGAAACAGTGTCATTAGAGTATCTCGAAGAACTTATTCATACTAGTATTTGTAATAAACATCTATATAGAGGGATTGTTGTAAGCTAAAATATTTGTACGTAGATGTATGCGTTATTAGAGCCATGTATGAATACGATACATATTTATACTAGACATGAGGAATTCACGCAACTTTAATACCTACATTGTATTTGTAGTTTGTATATAGTGCTGGTTAAATGTTGAGTAGTTATGGTAGTTGTTTTTAGTGAGTATATAAGTTGTTACTAAATGCTTCCTATATTACTTCTCCTATGGCTGACTTTTTGTTTGTCTATAAAAGGAAAGTAGGAGGATTGCGATTCAGTAATTTTCTTTAATTCCTTTGCTTGTGTCTTGGTTTGTATCGCATTAGCTTGGCTTGTAAGACATCGCTTTGCCGAGACTCGAGACATATAAGTAAGAGGGTTATACTCATGTCGCATCTTATATCGATATTTTATCAATAATATTTTAATGTTTTCCATGAATACTTCACACTTGTGCTTTTGTGCACTTGGTATGTGCGAGTATTCTGAAACAGAAGTAAATTTATAGTTAGGTATCCTTCATTTGTGTATAATATGCATTTATAGTAGTTGAGTTTTGGTAGAAAGGTGTTTTACAATGTAGATTACTTTGTGAGCTTAATGAATAGTGGAGCTAATGATGCTCTTTTGCTAATGAAAGGGAATTGGGGAGAGGAGTTACAGATGAGAAGGTTGGAACGCATTATCTGTAGATGCGAAACTAATTGGCATTTCAGTGTAAAGATTCGATTGGAGCATTGAATAGTTTACATGCACATTGATACGATTCGGGTAATAAACAATTCAATTCATTTGCATTGGACTCTCCACTTGCACACACGTTATATTCAAACTTAAACTTATGGAGAATCAATTGAGCTTGTATTTAAAATTATTTAAATTGTATTTGTACGCAGTAGGTAATAAGGTTCTTAAAGTGTGCTTTCTTAAACTTAAATAGGAGTTTACTATATGGAGATTTTTAGAATCGTTTATTACCTTGCTACCATTACTTATTAACGACAGAAGTTTCGTATGTATTTACTATCTAGTCAGGCCGGTTTATGCTTGTACTATACGAAGGAGGCTGTAATTGTAATTGGTATTTGCATTGGATATTTCATTTAGTCAAGTAGTAATATTATTAAAGTGTCCTGTTTGCTGTCTTACACTGTAGGGTTACAAAACCACAAGCGTTTGTTATGTAAGGGGCGAGTTGAAACGCCCACAGCATTCAATTCATTGAATTCTCTGTTGGAAAAATTGATTGGTTTGGTTTCATTTGGGGAGTTTGCTTGAGTCGAGTTAAGAGAATATTATTGTGTGTGTAAGTCTATATACCAGGCTGGAATACGTTTAATTGTGTATCCAGATAAACAATAATGATAGGACAGTGTAGAAGAAATGTGTTGTGTGTTTACAGGTCTCGTCTGAGTTAGTTTCTGGTGGAGCTGTAGGTTGTTGCAAGAGTTAAGAGGATTTATTTATTATTTATCTGTACAAGGGATGTCCACGTTGTTGTAATGCATAATATATATTCTCTGGGTAGTTTGGATTTGGCTTTCGAATGGGAACCCATTCTTCATCGACTAATTTCCAATTTGTAGTGTTTGAGGAAAGAAATTAAGTATTGACTTGTTGCATATATCCATTGACTCAAATTGCTTCTCTCTATATACCTAATGCTACTACGACTACTCTCTGTGGTGATTTGCGTACTTACACAGTTTGTATTCTTGCACTCTCTTCAATTACTTACCTAATTCCGTGCATTTATATAATGGTTCAAAAACTAGTAGCGGTGAGCAGTTATGCGTTAAGTAGCTCATAGGTGCGGTTTATATTTTTTTACATTATTATGCTCTCGGGCTAATTTGAACTATACAGCAAATATACTTACCTCTACTATAATATTATTTGGGAAAATTAATTGATAAATAAACATTTTGTGCGAAAACATTAACTATAAATCATTTGGCTAATGTGCGGATTTTTGTTATTTGTAATTGCAGGCTATATGAATCCGAATATGTACTCCCGCTATGACATGTCACCCGCCTCAGCTCCCTCCATGTCCTCCTCACCGTATCTCAATGGTTCGTACGCCATGTACGCCTCGTCAACAACTCCTGTAGGATCAAGTTCTGGCGGAGGTTCCGGCGGTCCTTCAAACCAAAATGCCCCTTCCCCGTATGCAATGGGCAGTGTGTCCAGTGTTGGTTCTAGTGTGTCCCCCTCACCGAAAGAAGCCATGAGTCCAAATTCCAATCACGGCAACTCTAATAACTCTAATAATAACAATAATAATAATTCATCTAGTAGTAATAACAATATGCATTCCCCACCCGGGAATCCATCGTCGTCCTCATCCGCCTCAATCGCATCCTCCCACTCTCACTCTCACAATTTAATGAGTCCTCCACCTCATCTGATGGCAGCTGCTGCGGCCGCAGCCGCCAATAAAAGAAATCCAGCTCTCGACTCTGGTTATCCGTCTCACGGGGGTGGTGGTGGTGGCGGCGGCGGCCCAATGGGAGGTCACAGTCATCATCCTGGAGGAGATCTTCGGCAAATGATTTCCATGTACTTGCCACCTCATCATGCCTCTCTAGAGGGTCACTCACATGTTGTCAATAATCATAATCATCATCAGTACGGCACGTCGAGTCCTGATATGGCCAATCCTATTATACCCACACATCTCTAATTCGTTAATTCTATTATGTCTACTAGTAAATAGGTAATTCAATTTACATTATAATATTACTATTCAATACACTACTATAGTACATCTTATATTATTATTGTCACATACGGTACAGTACGCAAATCGTACTACTACTTTATTGTACGTGTAATAATGTCAGCAAAAGCTCCTTACACACTTTATTAACTTTATTATACTTATACTACAGTAACATTGTACCACACTTTAAAATAGTATATAAATATTTATAGTACGTATAAATATACAACTACCATCTTTATTACCACTTTACATTACACATACTTATACACAGCACTGCCTCTCAACTTGGTAGCGAGTACAAGTTTTACAAGTAGCAACATATTTACATTTTTCATGCTGAGACATCCTAAAAATAACTCAAGGCAATTTCACCCTTTCTCTCATACTGACTTAAATATTATTCTCATTCTTATTCTTACACTTCACTACTACTATTCGTACACGCAACTGTGTATTATTATATTGCAGGTATTTTATTGCAGAAGTCTCACTCACCTAAATACGTACAATAAAATCTTATATTGCGTACTATTAGTTTATCCTTCTCTATTCTTCGTACGTATTATAAAAGAAGAAAGATACAACTATACTACAGGCAGTTAGTTTTGCAGCTAGTGTCCATCATGAAATGAATCCCGGTGTCATATACTTACCGTAGTACTGAAAGCTTAAAAATAATAACACTACTACAATACAAATCCGTTCTCTCTATATATAAGCGTTCTCTACTGTGTGTGCTGTAGTGTGTCATATGTATTGTTACTACGTCTTTTTTCCTACTCAAATTATATAAAGCTGGATTCTTTTATTAGGTTGTGTATACGCATACAGATATGTCACAATATTATTATGTGCATAATCTATATATTATACAGCTAAAACTTGAATCGTTTTACTCAATTCTATTACATTGCAAAGAACTTATATACTTTACGCGTGGAACTATAAACGGACAGCTATAGAGACGAATAAATAGGACAGACGAGTAATAATTTGTGCATGAAATACACAAAAATTATTTATACAGAGTACAGTATAGTTTACTATTTACT
The DNA here is from genome assembly GCA_019776165.1 of Pogonognathellus flavescens. NCBI lineage: Eukaryota > Metazoa > Arthropoda > Collembola > Entomobryomorpha > Tomoceridae > Pogonognathellus > Pogonognathellus flavescens. Next base: position 86,385 of record JABASD010000212.1, read on the forward strand.
ACTAGAGGTACACGATTACACTTAAACAGAGTTACTAGAATTTTAATGTTTATAGTAGATAAATGTATACACGAATAGTTTGTATTGGCAATATTGACTTGAATGAAAAAAGTCCGAAATTGCTAATAAAAATCACCGCTCCAGTATTACAACTTAGTTGATTGAAATCTCATCCCCGAGAAAATCACCGGGTTTGTATTTAACTCTTTGTTTAACTAATTTTTGACTTCCTTCATGAACATAGTAGCGTTTCTGTTATATTGTATTTATTATAATTCCTTACTTACAAACACCACGTACACACGTACATACTATACATACCGAAAACAGATATATAATTTGTACACTTACTGAAAACAATCGGAACACAGTTACATTACATGCCACACCGTTAAACCCGTGTGTAGGTAGATAGTGGGTATACAGCATAGTAAGTACTTACTACATTAAGCCTACATTTAAATAAATATAGTCACGGCATGTATTTTTGATGCATGCAACTTTGTAGCATAAAATATACGAAAGGACGACGAGTGGACGATGACGACGATAATGACGATACTGCTTGTTAAGGGGAAATTGATCTTTATATAGGACGATGAGGATGATGAGGATATAAATACTAGTTACAAAAGTTGCTCCTAGTATATACGAAATAATATTGTCAATCAGTGTACTGTCAACTTTGTGTGAGGATTGCGTGTAAATTTCTGGGGAAGGAGGGAAACTTTATCGTTGGCCGTTCACGACGACTCATTCTCGTAAAGTGTTGTTGTTGTGCATCCGTGTTTACTACTAAATGTACAAGAAAACTCACTCAATTCAATCAAATTGATCGTACAGGACTCTGTAGTAGTACGAATAACCAGTAAGTGACCAACGTGACGTGTCGTGTATACTAAATCTAAACGTGTAAGGTATATATCTGGTATGTAATCTTATTTAATATATTGACTAATAGAACTATCTGTACTGCTACGGTTAAAATGTAAAGTAATGTATACGATGCGAAAAGGGAGAGAGATTTGGGTTCGTGACGAAAAAGGAAGGAAGGAAAAGGACACAAAACTGATTTTTCAATAGTTACACACTTTTGTAGGGTTGTACTGTACTGCTACTTCCCTACACCCTTACCTACCTGCACATTATTAATATTATCATATCCTCCTCTGCTTCTCATGCAGAACCATAATGATGGGAAATGACCACCGAGTTTATTACGTAGTGTAATATTTACAACTAATGTTAACTTACTGATTAAATTAACTGGAGTAAGTATTTCTAGGTGTTTACTATGGGGGAATCAGAGGAATTTTATGATGAATCTTATTATACTACATACACACACGAACACAGATTTATTCTTAAGGATAAGTTTCAGTTATTAATAAATATTTATATTTATGTAATCATTCTATATATTGTAACTGTAACTATATAGATATAGCAAAAACGGAAACAGACGACTGTGTTGAATATTGAATAGATATTAATATTAATTAACATTGTTTTGGTTTGTAAATCATATTAAGAGATTTATGTTTATCATAAGTACTATACTACAACAAATAGATTTTTGAATAGTAGATACGTTTGACCTGCACCTTTTCTAGTGCTATGAATTAGTTGACAAATATTAACATGCTACAATCTACAATTATATAATATTGTGGTATATAGAGATAGAGATAAAATGCTATAGAACAGAAGCAGGAGAGCAGGACAAGCAAAACCATTGATGTTATTACTGGTTGTACATAAACTAATAATTGTTAAGTAACTAATAAGTATTTACAAGGTTAGTAAGGAAATTCATACTTCACAGAACAGATTCAAATATCTACACACAAAGTTTGTAGACGGTAAATAATACGATGAAACACATAGCTATGATTTCTATGTAATGAATACATATTTATAGGCAAGGACAGACAGGCATAACTGAAATATTAATATAAAGCTACTACATACTGCGTATATGAAATAATAATAATAGCATAAGTAAGATTATATTGTGTGAATAAGATACTACTACTCTGACATTATCGTTTCGGTTGTAAAAAGAATTGTATTGTATAAATGTATCTAAATACGTACATGTGAGTGTAATGTAAATGTATTCTGTATGCTGTTACATAAATTGTGTGTATATCTGTACATGTAAGTAATTAAATTCCTCTATTAAGTACATTTCACCCGTGTTTTCAATTGCATTCCCATTTTTTCATCAATTATTTTCATTCAACATGTGTCATGCATTTTAACATAGAAGAGCATAATAATATTCGTATTGTCTTGAATCAAAATTGCATTTAAATAACTTAATGGTAATCGAAATATCCGTATGGAAAATGATAACAATAGAAATCAAAATTAGAATTATTATTACCTAGAGGAAATTTTATTTGACAAATTCAAAATTAATTTTGGTTTGCATATAATCGAAAAGTTATTTTATTTTACAGTGAATATGTAGTATTTAATAAATCCTCATACCTTCATTCAGAACACATTACATATTATTATATATTTCAAACACATCTGCTACTAACTACACACTGTGAGTTTATTAGATCATTAATATTAGATCATGATATATTATATACCCATAATAATGAAAGATTAAAAATTCACAATTGAAAATGTATAGCTTGTAGTGGGAATTAGTTGCAGAACAAAATTTGCATTTGAAAAATGAGGAGTTAATAGTAGAGAATTCATTGATTTTTCATATTATGTATTTCATACAGTTCATACGCTCTGAAATTGTGAATAATATTATTGCTCGTGCGTATAAAATACAAACTATGGCTAAGGTAATTTAAACTTATGAGTTTAGCGTTTTACAATACCCCACTATTTTCTGTACCAATAGCACTGTGCTTACTTTATCTCATGCAGAAGGTTCGTAGTTCGTACCCGTTGCAAACACAGAGATATCTGGAAGTCTGCAAGCAAATAATACACGAAATGGCTATCTTCTACAACTGAAGCACTTAACTGACAATATTTCCCCCAATTTGACACCGTGACCGTGACACCGAATACGACACGCTAAACTTTACTCGCTCTTGGTATGTATCCTATTTGTTCAGTCCGGTCTACCTTACACCATGCATATTATGGGATATTAACTTTTTACAGCATTTTCATTTCATTCCATCGTTTGTATACATAAAAATACATGATCATATATAAGAATCTATACAGATGCTGCTTACTTTATTGGGGTTTGTATTTATATAATTTTCAAACTACTACATGTCATTTCCTATCTAGCTTTAGGTTCATAATAAAATATACGCAACATAAACACACCTGGTCTTGTTGTTCTGCCTTCTCATGGATAAGATTCCATTTTTACTATAAAACATAACACAACCAGCAGGCACAGTCCTCGGAAAGAGTGAGAGCGTAAACTGATATACAATTTGCCATGCACTGGTGTCGATTTAGCTAGATTGCACAGTTTGATGTTGAGATGAGTTTTTTGTCTGCAGACTACTACCACTATGGCATTTATATACAAAAACAGATTACTAGCCACATATACGTGTACATCCATCCCTATCTTTGTCCCTGCAGTGCAGTGTGAATCATTACGTAAAATATTTATGCTCTACATTTCTACACTGGAAATTGGATAATCCCCACGAACATGGAAATTAAACAGTATCATTTTTTACAACTATGTGTATATGTTTGTAGGTGAGTGAAGGAAACGATCCTGCATCAGCTGGTGGTTTGGTTTGTTCCACAATTTTCATATTCATCTCTGTGATGTATACGGTTACCTGCTTCAGACATCTTGAACAAATAATGAAATTTAATGGGGTTAGAATTAGAATACAGTTAAAGTTGAAAAATACGTTTAGAAAATCAATTTGACTATGATTGCATACTACTGTACCTACATATAAACAACATTTTTTATTATGACGAGATTTTGAACGTAACATAAAGTAGAATTATTGATAACATTTACATTTTCGTATACCTACTTATGGTTTATGAATTCTAATCATGTGTAGTAATAATGTAAGTGTTACGCATAAAGTAGATTTGGTTGGCAGAAGGACACAAAGCAGTTAAGGAATGATTGACGAAAGAATTTTTTATTTATAGCCAAGAGGCGAGAAGAAATCGTGTTCGTTTTTGTTTCAAGTAAATCCTTCCGTGTTGAATAGTTTCATGCTCGTGACAATATTGCGAGCAATCTATTTATTTAAAAAGGTGGCCGAAAATGTGAAGCGAAGCAAGTGTGTTAGGAACTTGTATCTAATTTTATACGCAGAGTGAGCAAAGCAGGGAAGCAAGGTGACGTGGTGTTCCTATTTAAACGTAAAATAACATTGAGAATACTTGTTCCTGAAGCACCATCAGGAAAAATGCTTACACATACCAAATAACACAACGCAAACGGTTTGCTCCACCAAAAAATCCAAAAACAAAAACAACGAGTGCAGGTAATCGATGGTAGAGTTTTTTCCTCATACTTTCCATACTCTACTAACTAAAAGCTGATAATAGATACGAAATGTACGTACATTATACAACACTATCCTACTATACTTATACTACATCGGTTGAACTTACGATATTACTAGAATGTGAAGTACATTGTATAATAATAAAGAATCCACCTCTCCAATCTATATAGGAAAATAATGATGACGCAGACATAATGGACTGTTTCGTCTTTTTTCTCATGCAAAAGACTTGTGTATGACTTATATGTGTCTACAGTTAGTGTACTAACAGAGTTTGACATGGTCGACTGATAAAAAATACACAGGTAAGTATACAAGAACATATTGATGTAAAATGAAAACATCTACAAACTCGTTATGAACGAAACAAAAAGAATTTTAAAGCAAATTACTATCATTTACATCCGTAAACTTGTGCAAGTCAGTCGAATAGACAAGATAAGTGCAAACATCTCTCAACCTTAAGCTTAAAAGTGCACAATTTATTTTTGCAATGTTCCTAGGTGTTCATTTTATTAATCTATAAATACAAACAGAGTAATGTAATTCGACGTAAATTGCAAAGCAATCATTTCCTCATACCCCATGTCTCTTATATGATGACGAAATGACTTGTAAAGCAGTACCTCTTATATTACAAACTGTAGAGATACACAAACACATACACACAAAGCGTAGATATATATCTGTAGTACAGAAAGTCATATTCTAAAATCATTTTAGTTGACTCTCACTCAACTTAACGCATTTAGCATACAGTAGAACAACAAACAAAACAAATGCAGTCAGTTAGCTTCCCTTTTCACACTTTCATAGAATTTTCGACCTTGTACTTGTCTAGTGACTGTCTTGTCAGTTCTGCTCAGAATATAAACATAAAAGACAGAATGCCATGGCTGTTTTAGGTGTGTTTATTTCTGAAGTTTGGTTCACACTAAGTCATTAACTATTAGCAGTGCAAAAATGAAAGTATAACGCATTGTATCTCTACGTATAACAAACAACTTACGCAGAACACAATTTGAGATTCAAATTTATTCCTAAAGCATTGAAAAAATCTCATGCTACACGCACACGTGTACTACAGCTATACAAACCGTGCTAAGTCTCGTACCAATATAAATTCTGTAAAATAATTTTTGCCAATTAAATAAGTAATTGCACCTACTTTATTTACTTGCCTTTGCATTCCATGAATTTGTATATACCGTTTATTGGTTAACCTGGGCTTATAAAAAGCATTAACCGCATGTTAAAGTAAACACAGTAAACAGGTTATCGACTCTGCGTACGATTTTTATTTTTAAATCACATTGTGAATTAATTAGGTGTTTACAAATGACAATAGGCCTGGAATAATACGGCTGTTACTCTGATAATGAATTACTTTAGAATGCAAATAAAACTGTTGCCTTCATAAAAGATGCTTTGTCGCAAATTTTGTGTTACATTAATTAGTAAATTCAACATGGATAGGAAACAAATGACTTGGTAAATGAGACAGGATACAAAACAATTTTTACTTTTACCGTATCTGCTTTTTCAGGTTAATTATTAAAGAAATGTGCGTAGTGCTTAAGAAAGTACAATAGTATGAAAAGAAAACACAAAGAAATGGAAAAGAATTTCTTTATGTGCTACCTGTTTCATTATTATGAACGTTATGTTTGACTAAGATTTTGCCATATGCTTTATGATACTTATTTCCTGCACTATAATATGCATGTTCTATACCTGTGTGTAATACTACGAGTGCATTTTTCAACTCTCTGCCATTGTATTCTGTAGGTAACTTCCTAAAGGCTTTTATGCTGACTGTACACAGAATACACAAAGCGTAGTAAAGTCTTGAGCATGCCAAGCAGTCTAGAAAAGTATGACATAGCCGACTTTAATGTCGCCGCAAAGTCTCCTGTGAACATTCCGCCTTGAGTACATGTGAATTGAATTGAAAGACTGTGACTTGACTATCCTTCTGTAAGCTCAAGTAATGTGGCAAATGCTAAAGGAAAATGATTTGAAGTTGATGTGGATGTTAAGTTGAAGTTTCTTCCTGACAGCACTGAGCCGAGCTGTCTTCCAATAAAATTTTCGTAGTATTCTTCTTTTCACTTACAACTCTCCCATGTCCTTCTTGTCTTTTGCCTTTCATTCCGTCCACCAGTAAATAAGTACGTCCAGCAAAGGCTAAACACAAGGAAAGTGCAAAGGTTGTAATACTACTGTCTTATTACATTTCAATTACTACTCTACATCACTACATACTTCAATGATTCTAACGATAAGTAGCACTGCTTTACAATATCTAGTACATTTATCATTACAAATCATATTATACGACTAACCGAATAACTCCACAACTTACCGTTCCTACCTTTATACAATTACAATAAAATATATGGTTACTGTAACTAGCTATATAATTCCATTGTAAATAAAAGTCTTAAATTTGATTTTATATGTGTATGAAACATTCGTTCGTACATAAGTAAAAGTAGAACTCATAAGTTTTTCTACTAGTAAATGTGTGTAAATATTCTTATAAATAGGTAAAGGTCTTGAATGATTTAACATGTACATTTTATGTACGTACCTACCTATGCCAGTTCATTATGTATGTCTGTTTAAAATTAGAATTATTACCTTTGCAGAGTTCCTGGAGCTACTGCTTACTTATACCCGGCAGTTCATTCTTAACAATCGTTAACCTCTTACCTATTTTCAAGTAGCAACTATTTATCTTCATGTAGCTGATAATAATATTATTATGTCTATGTAGAGTATGAGTTAATCTGTTATATATATATATACCTATAGTATAGTTGAGAATGATGATACTAAAACGAAAGCGGAATGAGAACACACAGCATTGAGGAGTATTTAGTGCATTTCTCCTGACCACGCACCGATATCTAGTTCAAATTCAATTGGAAACTGTCAAAGTAGTAAAATGACAGAACTAACCAAAAGTTACCTTGGCTATTCTTTTATTTACTCACACAGCTTACCTGCCATGTCCATATTCTGTTCATTGTCATTGTGTAGCGTATTTATTATCAACTGCGACTCAAGAGTGCAGGACTTTGTTGTTGGTGTTAATACACAATATCCATTTATAGGTACCTTTAGTATACCTCAAGAGTTCCAGTTGGAAAACATAGGCAGTTAACTCACAATTAAGTTTATTAGGGATGTTACTAGAGAGTTGAGTCGTATATAAACAGTGCGTATACACAACAACACGGAGAGTGTTTAGTTAGATGGTTGGTGCAGTGTCCTCTGCTCGTTTCTCTTCTGGTTCATAGAACAACAACGTGGTAGGTAAAGGTAAGCCGAAGAAAAGAATTTCCTTCACACTACACTAAACACTAATGTAGCTGTGCACTACAGGACAGCAGGAATCAACTTGCTATGTCATAGCCAAGTCTTTTTCTTCAACCATCCTTGCGGAGTAGGGTGTAATAATATATTGTACTGTCAAATGTCAAATCAAACTACAACTTCAGTAAACCTACTGTCTTCTGTATACACGAGAGTCTTCCAGGAGAAGAACAACCACAGTCTCAGGTTTGTCTGGTACTGTTGGTTCTTGAAACATTTCCTCCTTTGTGTATTAGTATATATACATTTCAAGCATCTCTAAAAAGAATATAATGTATCTGTGTTTATATTGTGTCAAACAATATACTCATGTATTTTAGTTAAAATGTTATTAGCGACTCGTTGCATATATGATAAATCATTTATTCTAATTACTTATGCATATAAGTCATCAAATAGTACAAGTTATTACGATATGATGTTCATTTATGCAGAGATTAATCATTGATGTGTCATCAAGCGGAGTAGGCACTACTACACTGGATTTAAAAAATTATATGCAACCTCAACTGCAAAGAGGCAAAGTGCATCATATCGTCGGACGTCGGAAAAAAGTATACATTTGTAATTTATGTATTTATGTAGGAAATGTAGGTACTAAATATTTTGTGAAATATATATCTAATAATTGAAATACTTTAATAAAAATATTATTATGATTATTTCGTAATGGTACATATTTCTTTCATATAAATAAATGCACAAATCTTATCTTATTTCTTATTATCAGACACTTTCAGAGTGTTTTCAATATACCTACATAATTTTACAGCAGATTATAAGCTTTCCTGTAATGATAATTTCGATCTGTAATATTTATCGTATATATTGAAAGTAGGTGATCTTGGGAAATAGGAATTATTAAAATAAATATCGTGCTGTAGACTGAATAGATATTTGTCACGTATACATACTACCTATCTGAATATAAAGAGATATCATTGCATTACTATTATAGCACATATTCGTTTTTTACATTGTGCGATGTAGGCAACCCTTTTTATTGCTTAAGTATAATACCCTACGCTATCCTTTCATGTGACCTTTGTGTAAATTAGTAAATTTATGTCACTAAATCTAAATTAAAAGAAATTGACAGCAATTTTATTATTAATTGATATAGAATAACTGCTGTTACCAGACTGACATTTAGTATGTTATTCACATTTATCAAACATGTCTATGCGCTTACTGTACATAAACGCACTTGGGTATTATACGGTTCGTATCGAGCGTGGCCGCCTATGTATATCCAAAGAACACAGACAGGGATAGTTTGACCGCCAGTTCGAGTTGGAATGAATTATGGGAAATTCATTGTGTAGGGCATTCAGACAACTCGATTAATCTGAGGGTCAACCAGATTGAAAAATGTCCTCATCATGTCCAGTCTTTCCGTCCATTGCCGTTACATCTTACACAATGCTACTACAAACCTACATGTACCATACATCATCCCCGTTCCAGCATATGGATGACTAAGGATATACATTACCAACAAGCAGGGAAGTAATCTTAATGGATTTCAGTGGCCAAGTCACATCTTTGCATTACAAAAGATGAGAAGAAGAATATGCCTCGTCCACTTCAATACACATCCTTCTACTATATATTAAAATAGTTTGCAACGCAAAAATTATTGCTTTTCGGGTGTAAAGACTAAATTGCTATGTACACACACTTACAAAATTAGTAGGTCTCATTTTTATTATTCTTCAGCTTCTTTGTGAGAATAAAAATGTAAAACCCTCCCGAAAATGTGCGTGCTTACGTTCTTACAGAAACCTGAATGTAAATGACCAAGATAATTCTATACAGCAGTTCTTTCTTTGAGTGTAGTAATGTATATGGCATTCATATATACCTCGTATCGTTTACAAACATCTTAGATACATGTAAGAAGTTGATCTACTTGTGTACATACATACATGAGGGACAACTCTGGCATAAATTCGTTGGAAGTATAGAAGAGAGAAAAGTGTTGGTATAGAGAGAGTGAGTGTGCTACTAAGTAAGAGTAAGTAATAATGCTAACGTCAACGTCCTGTCCTATCTTTTCTTTGGTTGTCACTTTTGTCTGAGCTTGTACAATCCACTCTCCTTGGGAACATCAGATTCTTGCTACTCCTACTATAGAAGTAAACAGGAGTGGACTGAATTGAATTCGATTGGAATGGACTGCTGGAGTAGCTGTCGAAGACAAGTCAAACGGGAAAATAATGACCACACGAGAAAGGCGACAATGCGAAACGGAGATTTTATTTGTCGCTGTCGTCCCCAACTCTCCGGATCTCATTGTGCCACTCATTTAATTTATCTCATTGCATTGTGATTTGGATGTGAGTGACTTATTTAGCAAAATCACGGCTTTCAACGAATATTTTACCATTACCACCACCATACCACCATATATTATACCTTTCACCTTATTGCTTGTTGTAAATGAACTGGGAGAAAAATATTTCTATGTATCATTACGTACTTAAATAGAACACTAGCTAAGAGGAAGGTTATTGCCTTAATGAAATACGGATAAGCAATCCATAACATTTTTGCACTTTACTTATTAGCACTGATAATCTTAATGGACTACATCTTAATAAAGGAAGCTAATGGATAGATGTGATATGAGTTATTCCATTCCATATAGGAAATGCTTCATTTCCTGCATAGTGTAACTTTTACTAATAAAGTAAGTCATTCTTGCTTGACTTTACAAGGCAATACGAAAAAAATCTAGCAAATATATTCAATACAATATCCGGAGATAAATTGAATTTGGTCCGTTGTTTGCCCTCTTCCTGCCTGTCCTGTTTAGAGATTTATCATGGAATAAAAGATTCGACTTGTCTCGACTTCTAATTCCAACGCACAACTTCATCGCTTACTTTTCCAATCGCTTTTGTCTTGATTGACGGTCCAATTGAGTACCAATTGAGACTACTGTATACTATGCACATCTGTATAAGCAAGTGGTTTTCTGGAAATGCGCAAATGCAATAGTGACATGACATAACTCAATCATTTAATTATATCTAAAATTTGATGCTATAAAAGTAAGAATGGACTATTAATACATTTTTGCCAATATGTAGAATTATGTAACCCATGTACTTTACTTTCGTATTTATCTAATTAAATCTGATAGAAAGGATAAATAGGTTTATTGTTCATTTTTGATTTTGACTTGCAAATTTATGATTTATGTAATAGCTTTCCATTGTTGTCTGGAATTGAGACCTGACTTTAAATAGCGTAACGTAGTAAATGTACAAAAATTTTAATTATAAAAACCGTAAATAATATAGTATTCCTGCTGAAAAATAGGTTCTTCAACTTGCTCCATCAAAATTCAACCTTAAGTCGATCCTTTAGCAGTTTGATGTATTTGTATTACTTGAATCAAATTGAATGTTAAGAAAAGTATTTTTAGCCTGAATTAATTATTTAATTAATTAAGAATCATGTATCTACAGATAGGTATAGATATCAGACAGGAAACGTAAATGGAATGGAAAATATTACGCAAAACGAGAAAGTAATCAAAGCGAAATAATTTGCCGAATTAGTGTCATTACAGATTTACTTCTTGCGTCTATATATTGTACGAAGGAATGATGTGTGTCTGTGTGTCTCCCACAGGAGAAGCTTAATTTATGTAAGCCTTTTTATCGACCAATAGCCATTAGCATTAGCATCACTAATATGCAGTAGTAATATTACCCAGCAGTGCATTCCGGTTTAAGGATTTCTCATTGAATCTTTTATTTGGCGACGGGTACAAGATGACACAAATGAATGTGACTGTATATGGCTTGCCTGGTTTAGATGGATTTGCTTTCACTTCATTTCTAATACGAAATGATAAATCCAGCAAGAGAGAGAGAGAGGAATCAGACTGATGTGATGTGAGTAGCAAAGCTGTGTTAGTTGTGTGGGTTATTTTATTGAGTGCGAGACAGACTAGTAGTGCAGTCCATTTAATGAAAAGAATCTTCTATGCAGAGTAAAAAGTAAAAGTGGATGTGGTCATAGTCTCATAATGGGAGTGGAAGTATTACTGGAGATCCCACTAGCAATAATAAGTTGTAGTGAGTATTTAGTACACCACACTCTACTACAAGGCAGATTCGCATTGAGAAAGGAAGATTGAAAGAAAGAATCCTCTAATAAAAAAATGTCCCCTACTTTCCTTGACTATGAGACCAGCATCAGTGGAGCCACATGAGAGACGAGAGACCCATCCAATCCAACCATACCAAAACCAAACGAGACTCTTCAGGCTTAAAGGACAATTTCAATTATTTCCTATTAAACTGGGCTCTTTTTATTGTATTGCATTGTGAATGAAGAGGATTCATGCGGATGCGGATCTGAAACCGAATTGGAATGGAATATATCACTCACACTACTAGCCACACATATACACAGAGTAAATAATACTACAGCTACGTGAATCTGGGAATCCGTGTGTGTATACATACTGCTACTCCTTTAACGAAGTATGAGATCTAGTATACCCGACTACTATACTATAAGCATAATATTACTTCGACTAATATGACTTTGCGATAAGTGAGATTGAAATGAAATGAAAAAAATCAGAACGAGGGGTTTCGTCTACTACAACAGTTCATACATTAGTATTTACGTGTTATTTTATTCCTATACTATCTATACATATACCTATAAGATAGTATGATTGTCCAACATAAGGTATTCGTATAAAGATAGTCGTAGTAGCTACGAAGTCAAATGAAAACCAAATGAAACCAAGTAAACCAGAAGTGATACTCCTGATATCACAATATAAGCTGGAATGACACTCGCAGTATACTGTACTTAGAAGATTTTACAATCAGAGAATATAATATAGCGTGTGTGTAGTATTACTACTACTACTTGGATTGGATGGAGTAGTATGTCGTACCGCACAACTTGATTCTCATTTTGATTCAGAAGGATAAAAGGGAATGCTGTGACTCTCACTTCACTCCACGACGTGGGTATTTTCCTAGGGATTTTCTCCTTGACTATTACTAGATGGATGGATTAGGTTTTCTGCGAAACGAGACCGAGACGAGTGTCACCAAGCATTCGGAGAGAAAAGACCAGAGAGAGAGAGAGCTTCTACTACCACCGTTCCACTGCACAGGGCACGCCAAAACTAAAGCAACGAAAGAATAAAAGGGAATGGATACTCCACATTATGTACAAAGAATATATTTATGAATACATACATACCAACCACTATACTAAGCTTCACTTGTAGGTGCATTAGTGTATTCCCACTTTTCCATTTGACATTCGGATTCATTTCATTTTCACGGATTGAAATCATCATGCATATAGACGCATACCATGCTTCAGTGTTTCATTTCCTATTTTTTGACTTACGTGTTTACTACATACATACAACGTACTACATGGGTGAGTAAGTGCATATCTATAAGCTTACCCTACATGAATATGTTTATGACTTCTTGTTTAATTAAATTTAATCCAACGCTGTATTTCAATGATTGTACACACATCTACAGTTAGTATTGGCATAATACCAACAGAAGCTTATTTTACTATAAATTCTACACACAATAGTTGTACCGTTTGCAAATTGCAAATACAAACGCAATTTGCAGAGTTCTACATTAAACGTTAATAATAATAACCACTCCAATATTTTATTAGTTCTGGTCACTGTATTGTAATGATGAAATTGTGATACACTCACATAGAAGTATATACATCTAGCATAGCATTTGCGGATTGAAAAGAAGGATATAATTATTAAAGTGTTACATAGAGATAGACAGAACGCATTTAAAATAGAGTAAAGAGACTTGCACACTTGATTTTCGTTTTCGTTTCTCCAGGCTTTAGCAGTAATCCTCACTAAGTACTTTAGGAATAAATGAAGTCTGTATATTATTTCGTTTCGCAGTGGTCCTTGGGCTTGTTCTGTCATCAGAAAATGCGAGTGGAAATCTCTGGTTGATGTGACACGACTATCTTGGGTTGGGTTGACATGATGAGATGAACTTCATTTCGTTTCATCTTTTCTTCGTCTGTATTTTATAGTTGAGTCTGAGTTCTGTGATATAATAGCAGTGCATATAGAGAAACTACTACAGCATTATCCTTGCAGCAGGCAGTCAGTGATACGAAACCGGAGTTGAGCTCAGTCGCACACTCAATGACAATCATCATAGCTTAAAGTTAACTTTAATAATGCAACACAAGCGAAATGAAGAACACTCTTTTGACTTTGTAAAGCTCAAACCAAGCTCAGCTAAAGTCTTGATATAAATTACGACTTTTTAATTGATTTCAGTTGTTGAGTTGAGTAGGAAGCTTCAGATGAGATAAGACGAGATGGGATGAATTGCATAGTATTTACATCATGCTGGTGTGGAATTACCAAACGATTATTACGCTCTTACTACAATCCAATGCTCAAACCAACAAACCAAAGCATTCGCAGAGACATGCATTACTGTACTACAATTCTATATTATATTATGATGTTTCTTGCAATGTAATGGATAATAATAATGAAATAAGATCAGAAGGCATAACATACAATTCTAAGTCTAATGTGTATCTGTATAATAACACTTTAAATGTGTGTAGATTTTCTAGTAACTATCTGTAAAGTTTTTGACAATAAATTCGGAACCATTGAGATTACCGTATATTTAATATAACATTGGATGCCTAGTTTTGTTTGCAGTAAAGTTAAGTGCAAAATATTATTGTGTTTTTAGTGACTTCTTCTATTCCAAAGTAATGTAGCATAATTGCATTGTATTAATAAGAACGATCCTGAGTAAGAATTTTAGAATGAGTTTATAATTCATTAGTATGCAATAATGCAGGTATTTTGTTGCCACATACCGCATCGTCCGTTGTTTTCTGTCAAAACAATTTGAGACTAGTGTACAATCTCATATGTATTATTCCTTTAAGTTATGTTTTATGAATATGTGAAGTTTGAATTTACCACAGCTATCTAGTAGCCAATCATTTT